>PITA01020027.1:0-26630 GCA_004023965.1 Spilogale gracilis | reverse complement strand
CGAATCATATTGATGCAAATACACTAATCGTAGGAGATTAATTATGAAGCTGGCCGGGCCCAGTGCCTATTGGTACATTGTTGATACTCAAAATATGAGGGCTATTTCTTCTCTAGTGGTGGCTGCTACCAGAAAAAGGGATGAGAGGCACCAGGTCCTGAGGTTAGGGACTGAACGGCATACAATAGGGTTCCACAGGGACTGGATCCAAGGGGATGGAACTGCCGAAGTCTCACCTGACCTGGCTCTGATGGGGTTCTGACATTATTATGAATAGCTGGAATTGGAAGGGACAAAATTGGAACAGAAAGTTGTACGCTTAAAGGGCTATTTCTGCAGGAAGAATTATCTGGTTGGCCTCCCCCTTTTGTTGTAGGTATGGTTCTATGTAAAGAATCAATGTTGGGGCGTCTGGGTGGCTCAGTTGGTTGGGCGGCTGCCTTTGGCTCAGGTCATGATCCCGGAGACCTGGGATCAAGTCCCACATTGGGCTCTCTGCTCGGCAGGAAGCCTGCTTCTTCCTCTCTCACGTCCCCTGCTTGTGTTCCCTCTCTGGCTGTGTTTCTCTCTGTCAAATAAATAAAATCTTAAAAAAAAAAAAAGAATTAATATTGCTCAACTCTAATGGAAACATCTTGCTTGTATCCTGATGGATAAAAATGGATAAATTGATGTCTGTGACCCAGTTCATTCTTTTGTCCCTTATCTGGATTAAACGTGTATAAGACGAGTTACAGGACAATCAGACTTGTCACTGTCCTTACTTCTGTTTCATTCTTGTCAAGTCTACCTAGAAATGTGTTCTAGTCCCCTTGAATGAATTCAGGAAATATTCTGGTGTCTGATGAGACTCTGGAAACGGTATTACTCCTCTTTGCAATAATTTACAAAATGTCTTTTAAGATGGGTTACTTTTACTGAAAGTTATGCAAACTGTTACATAGTAATTCTTTATTAATCTCTCTTTTAGAAAATATCTTTCCTTTGCTTTTCTCCCAGGTGCTAAACCAGCATGCTGTACAAAATCCGTGGCCCAAGCTTCACACCTGGAATAGGGCACTAGAGTCAGCCAGAAAAAATTATGAAAGGAGAGATAATCTGGAGCCTACCTCAGCCTATAGAATCACTGTTCCTTCTCTACACCCTAATGTTATGGCTTCAGCTGCAATTTAAAGCAAATTTAAAGAAATATAAGCAGCTAAGTATAGATACCTTTTTCTTAACTAAGCTTTAACTATAATCTGTCATTGCCTGATGTAACCTCTCATTTTTTTTTTCCCTTTCTTCACTCTGCTCTGAGGACATTGTCTTATTTTCTCATACTTAGACATGAATGCTTAACTGTTCTTAACAGAGTTTCTTGCTCAGGTTTTGGTATGAATCACCTTGCCAGCTCTTAATACTCTGGTAAAAGAATATTTTCTGTGTGATTCACTTTTCTTAGGAACACAAATGCATCTTTTGTGTAGGTTTTCTTAGCTCCAGAAGGCACAAGACTGTCCTGAAGAAACAAGTTTGTCAAGGAAGGCACAAACCTCATGGATGTCATTTTCCAATCATATGAAGGCCTCGCCTGGCTAACCATTTTTATGTTATCCCTCATAATTTTGCATGTCTGATACAGCGGAAAGGCATGGGCTCTGGGTTCAAGACCTAGCTTTATTTACAATTTATCTTTGCGATCTAGGGCAGCTATTTAACTTCTCCAAAACCTAGTTTTCTCATCTGTAAAATGGACAATAATTGAAATCATAAGATTATTATGTGTGTTAAATAATAAAATAGACAGACCACCTAGCCTTGTGGGTACTCAATACATTTTAATTCCCTAATATCTCCTACTCCTCTCTTTTGAGGTTTCTAACTGGGGTAAAATCATTTGCACAAAATACTAATTATTATAATTTAATCGCTCTAACAGCTTGTAACATACTTGAAACCTTATTCTCAAAAGAATGATGCCTAATTTTTCTTGGGCTTAACTATAAAGTTCACTGCATTTATTATTTGCCCCAGAATGTTGAGAGAACTGGCAGTTAGTAATTCACAGCTATTATCAGTGATCTTTGATAAGACATAGAGGACGGGAGGGAGTCCAAAAAACTTGGAATGAGCAAATATTCCAAATTTCTAAAGGAAGAACAAAATATGTACCCTCACTGCCTGCCCCACCAAATAATAGAGTAGCTATCTTGTTATCAATCACTGGAAAAAGTCTAAAAAGGCGACTATACTTAGGATTTGTAAGCATTTAGAATAGAAAGCCATGATTGTTAAGAACCAGTGTGGAGTCACTGGGGCCAGGACTAAATATTGTAAGTCCTGTGGATCACATCAATGCAGTAGAAATAGTTTATTCTGATGCAGTGAAGCCTCTGACAAAATCCTCATGGCATCCTTGTAGATAAAATACTTAGAGAAAAGTGGTCTGGATTATCTACCTATCTTCTTTTTCTTTGTTCTAAAAAAACCTTGGTGGCTTTAACAATATATAAAACTCAGTGAGATGAGCTTTCCTCCCCTAAAAATAAAGAAGTGAAGAAATTAGAGTAAATGAAAAAAAAAAAACATTAGGGAGAATAAGAAGAAACCACAAGTGTGTGGTTTAGTCCATGAAATGTATAGCACGAGATTCTGTTATTTCATACTCTGTATACTTTCTAGAGGTGGTTTTCAGATTTTGCTGTGGGCTTCTTAATAGTCCATGCAAAGAGGAAACATCATAAATAAGAGTGTCTAGAAGAAAGAAAAGCAGTACTGAGAACAGAGAGAGACTTCTGTGGGTTCTTGTAAAGAGGACATATGTCATATAGTAAACCATCTGCTCAGTACATCCTCCCATGAAATACAGTGGTGAGTTTCAAGGGCTGCTTCTTATGAAGTACCTTTGTGTGGGCCAAAGCACTATTGTGTAAAAAAAAAATTCTATGGGAAATTGGGGGTCAGGGGTCATGAGAATGCCATCAAGATATGCAACTCTCTGGTCGTTGGGACAATATTTTTACCATTAGGTTCTAGCTCAACAGACTGACTTGTAAAACTTCTCCAAAGATCATTCATTAAAGGATTGATGTCTCTAATGCTCTGTCCTTGGATACCCAGAATAATCTTCAAAGATAAAACCATAGAAGATATTTATCATTATTTTGGAAATGAAAATTTGGGGGGGACAGTGGATACAGATAGGTGGTCTTCGGAGCTGAAATGTTGGGTTATGGTCTACCAGATAACATTTGGTAGCCTTAAATGTATATAAGATAGTGGATTTAAGTTAAGAAATAAATCCTTGAGTTAGAGAATCAGGGACATGCTGAAAGCAAAGCAGACTGTTTGAAAAGGACCCCAGGAGCATCTGTGACTGTAAACTCAGATGGATCAATAGTGTGACATGACTTCAAAGAAAGCTAAATTTGCATATATGGAAGCACTGTGCCCACAGAGTCGTGTGGTGCTATGCCCTGGTTAGATCACATCTGCAGATTTGTGTTAAATTTTTACATCATTTTCCAAGAGAGATACTCAAGCAAAGGTGAGTATCTGGGGTGCTGAGAATTCTAAGGGAAAATTAAGGGAAACCGCAGATGCTTCTCTCAGAAATGAGAAGACAAAGCCACATGCAGGTGAAGAGGTATTATGTGGATAAGAGAATAATTTGTTCCTGGATTAATCTAGAAGAAAATATGAAAAAAACTCAATGATTCCTTGTATAGGAACATGTTAAAGAAAATATTCTGAAAGCTATCTGAAAAATCAAAATGGTCTCTCTTATGAGTATTGATGTTCCCCTCATTGGAAGAAATCAAGGAAAATCTATGTATTTCCCGCAAATATTATAAAGGATAGTAGGGTGAAAGTGAGAGATTGTTCTAGGTGACCTCCATATTTCCTTCCACTTCCAAGATTTTATGCACCTTTCTCTGAAATGGCAGAAATTTCAACAGTCAAAAAAACCCACCAGTTATTTAAGGAAGAAAATCAATCTAGTCTCAGACTATTGTTAGTGCCTCAGAAGATCTGCCCCCAAATGACTAAGTTAAAATAACACAAGCAGAAGATGATGAATCATGCTGCTTTGCCTAATGGTCTCTAGCGTGCAAAGCCCAGGCTCACAGCTGCCACTCTGTGTGCCTACGTGGGGAGGGAGAACTAAATTATGGTAGGTATGACACTGTAATGTTCCCAGTTGGTAGCTTGTGTGTATGTGATTACCTAGGATTCCTTACCAGCTGTTTTTTTTAACATTAGTCATAGTGATTTAAACAACCACCCTCTTTTCATTTATTTCAATAAGCACTGTTCTTTTAGGAGGAGTAAGATTTCATTTCAAAGTGGAAGCTTTTCTTAGTTCTTGAGTGCATGTAATATGATTGTGTACATATGTCCCTCACGGGGTCATTGTGAGTCTCAGATGAGGTAATTAATGAGGTTATACTCTGTCTTGTTATTCTTGACCCGGGTCACTTAGGTGAGCAGGTTCACAGGAAGGGGGAACATTAGTGTCCTTCTTGGGCCAGAATAAAGAAAGGTTTTAGTGCATGGACAAACTTTTGGAAGAGGTCCATGGAAGATGAGCAATCAGGACAGATGGTCTCCAACTACCTCTCCCCATTCACAGTGTGAAGGGACTTAGATGGGTGGGTTTTCTTTCTTGTTGCTCCTAGAGCTTGAATGAGGCAAAACCTGGAGGTGTGCTGAACTGATAAAGAATATGATTGTACTCCTTCTGGAATAAGGATGGGGTCACCAAGCAAGGGTAAGGAAGACCAGGGCCTGGAAAGAACCCTGGAATAATTTAATCAGGAGTAGAGCAGAGAGGAGACCCTGAAAGCTCAGGTCCAAGGTCTAAAGAATAAGAACCAGTGGGGGTGTCTAGATATTAGTAACTAGAAAAAAAAAGTCAGTTGAAGCCTGTCCATACAGATTCTGGTAAAAGTTAGGTTGTTGGCTTCACATGCTAGCTTTATTATGTCTCATTCATAAGACACTTACAACCTGATAGTGGGAATGTAAATTGGTATATCATTTATGAAGGCTAATCTGGAGATATATATTAAAAGACCTTTTAAAACGTACACCACCTTTAATTATACTTACAGCAATGTAGTCCAAGGAGATACTTTTCTACAAAGAAGTGTTTACCAGGATGTCCATGAAAGTATTATTTAAATAGCCAAGAGATGTAAAAACATATGCCAAGAACCTAGTTGTTTAAATAAAGAAATAATTATATATTCATATACTAGGATATTATGCAATCATTAAAATTACATTGTTCATACATTCATATATTGCGTATGAATATTGTTGGAAATGTCTTTAACTGGAATTAATGGAGTTGGTCTGAAGTCACCATTAACTGGTAGAGATCAAATCTGCTCTGGTCAATATTTCTCTTATTCTCTAGGACTGGATACTGTTATGGTCCTATATCATCTTGCATATCTCAGGGTCACCAGGCTAATGATGGGTAGCTTCCCTTTTCTTAGTACTTTTTACTTACCCCTCTTCTGGATTTAGCATGAAGGCTTTATGCATATCAGCATTTACCTGATGCATCTTCCTCCTCACAGGTCCTCCACATGGGCTCTGACCTCTAAATATTGGTCCCTGTGTTCAGTTCTTGGACCTATTTATTTTCTCTCTATACTTACTGGTAATCTCTTCTAGTCTATGGCTCTTGATACCATCTTTGTGCTGATAACTCCCAAATTCCTAACATGACCTCTCCCCAAAACTCAGACAAACATACTCAACTATTTATTTAAGGTCTCCACTTTGGTGGCTGTTTGACCCAGATGTCCCAAGCTGAATTCCTGAACATGCCCACTGATCTTGCCACAATGATGCTTGCCAGGTAGAGAGCGCTATTCTTTCAGTTTCCAGGGATAGAAACCTTGATGACATTTTTTTTAAGATTTTATTTGTTTATTTATTTATTTATTTATTTATTTATTTGAGAGAGAGAGAGAGAGAGAGAGAGAGAGAGAGAGAGAGAGAGAGAGAGAGACAGATCACAAGTAGGCAGAGAGGCAGGCAGAGAGAGAGGAGGAAGCAGGCTCCCTGCCGAGCAGAGAGCCCAATGCAGGCCTGGATCCCAGGACACTGAGATCATGACCTGAGCCGAAAGCAGAGGCTTTAACCCACTGAGACACACAGCCATCCTTGGTGACATTCTTTATGCTCCTCTTTTTCTCATACCCCATATCAAAACTGTCACCCTCTCCTGAGGCTGTATCTTCTTTCAATATCTCTGCAGAATCTGACTGCCTCTTCCCACCCACACTTCTACCTTCTGGTTCCAGCCACTCTCTCCTGAATGGTTCCAGCCTCCTACTTAGTCTCCCTGCTTCCACTCTTGTTTCTACAATCGATTTTCAACAAGGTAATTCTCCAAAACCCCAAGTCATGTCATGTACCTCCACTCCATTCAATATTCACCAAAGGTTTCCATCTCTCTCAGAAAAATTTCAAGACTTTCCATAATATATATACAAGGCTGTGTGCAAATTTGCCTCTGGCTACTTTTTCTGACCTCCTCTTCAATTATTCTTTTCTTCATTCTGTCCTACCCACATCATTCCCTCCATAGTGTTCCTAGAATATGCCCAAGTAGTTTCCTGCCTCAGGGTCACTGCCTGGAATGCTCTTCTCTACTGCCCTCATGGCTCACCCCTCCATTGTGTCAGTCTTTTGTGTCAAGGACTTTCCTGACCATGTTATTTAAAACCACAATCCCTTTCCTTCCTCTTGTCTCTACTTGTCTTCTTCCTTGCTTTCCCTCTATAGTGGCTACCACCATCTAACATACTTCATTATTTCTTATTGTCTGTTTCCTCCAACAAGAATGAAAGCTCCACTGGGACAGAGATTTATCTTCTTTTGTTCACTGGTTTATCCCAAATATTGTACATGGTACATATTAGATACTCAATAAATATTCATTGTTGAATAAATCTGTGAATGCTATAACTGAGGAAATACCAAAGTGTTCTTCTTGGTGCTAAGGTGATGAATAAAGTTCAGGGTCATTTGGAAACTTTTAAGTGCTCATGGGATGAATGATTGCTTTAATATCATAAGATGCCCGAGGTAACAAGGGAAATGTCAGATAAGACCTTTGAGGTTCAATTAGGATGACAGGTGTTCCTTCACTCTCTTCTAGTGATGTTCATCACTTGATATGGGATATAGCTTGTTATGGTGATGGAAGGAAGGAGTTGAAACTGGGAGAGGATTGTGAAATATTATAATGGAGATGGTTGAAAATACCCCTCTTAAACCCAGGTGGAGACATTCATGAGGAAGCTATTGTCTCATCATTAAAATCTCCTAAGATTATATGTACCCTACCAGTTTCTTTGTTATTTATATTATCCATTACTTCAAGGCTGTTATAGGGAGTATTTATAGGGGGTTTCTGATTCTGGAAGAAAATATAAATTGACAGGGAAACATAGTCACCATATATTTATTTAATTTTAAAAGAAGATTATAAAAAACCATAAGGATAGTAATCTCATTTACTTGGGGAAAAAAATCTGTACTTTCTATCATCTGGTTACCTAAAGATCCATGTGCCAAGAAAATATAATGGAAGGATAGTGTACTGAGGTTCAAACACTGAGTATCTTTGGATGTTGACTATATTTTTATCTCTTTTACTTTTGCTTACTTGTATCTGTAATATATAATTTTCTACAATGAATATATTGTACTTTTACAATAAGAAATAAATTGTGAACATGGTTGTGGAGTTTTAGACTGTCTGAGATATGGGTAGATTATAGGCAATGATCATGGAGTCTTGAGGCTAGAAATGACTTTTAGGTTATAAGGCCAACTTCTGCAATATCTTTGCCAAGTAGTTTTCTACTTGTATACCTCTGATGGCAGAGAGCCTTCTGAGTAAGCCCATACCATATGCCTGCCTATGACTTCCACACAATGGAGGTTTTACCCTTTGGAGTCATAAATTCTGGATTTTTGCAATAGCCTCCTACTCAGTCTACTTTCTACTCTTGCCTTGTTATAATCCATCTATTCTCACAAAATGATCCTCCAAAAACCTTAGTCTTATTGTGTGATTCTTCTGCTCAAAATTCACTTTCCAGCTCCTTTAGAGAAAAGTCAAGGACTTGCCATGACTTAAAATTTCCTATGTCCTTGAATCTATCTCTTACATGCATACCAGCTCCCTTGATAATTGCTTGTGTTTTTGAGGCCCATCACCTTCCTGGACATTTCACTTTGGAAATTATTTTCCTTTTAATTTTCCTTTACTGTGTTTGTTTTTTGAACTGAATACAGTATTTGTAGGATTATTGGACACCCTATAGCAGAGCATAATGTTTCCTTCCTTGTTCTGGATACTTTATTCAATTCAGCTCAAGTTTGAATTATCCTGTTTAGAGGACTTGTCAAGAAAGAAAGATTATGTTCTAGTTTCTGATTTACACATTGTTTATGGCTATGGGAATTTTCCAGGTCTAATGCGCACATGCACGCGCGCACACACACACACACACACACACACACACACACACTCCTATATATAGTTTCAGTCTACTTGTAAGGGGAAAAGTAGGGGGAGAAAGAAGGCATAAAGAGGATTTGATACTAGGGAGTGAAACTTAGGACAAAATCAAGGGTCTCTTGGTGTTAGGAGAAGTATCACTAACACAAACTTGTTCTGGTTCTTTGAATTTTTATTTTATTATTTATTTATTTATTTATTTTTAAAGACTTTATTTATTTCACACACACACACACACACACACACACACACAGTACAAGCAGAGGGAACAGCAGGCAGAGGGAGAGGGAGAAGCAGACTCCCTACCTAGCAGGGAGCCTGATGCAGGACTTGATCCTAGGACCCCAAGATCATGATCTGAGCTGAAGGCAGACACTTAACTGACTGAGCCACCCAGCCACCCCTGGTTCTTTGAATTTTTAAAAGCTAAAATATATTTTTAATTTAATGAAATTGCGTTGTCTTCTTTAAAAGGAACACATGGTAGGCACTTTTGGTGAAGATAGAAAACAGAGGGTATAAGAAGAATTGCAGGACATGGATTTCTTTCTTAGGACAAACTGTTTAATTAGGGGTGGCATCCATGCTTGAAACAGAGAAAATAAAACAGCCTGAGAGCAGACACAATGTACCATAAAATGAACAATAGACACAGGGGTGAGAGGACTGGCCAATTAAGGGCTGAGGAGAGTGCACTGCTGTTCATGTTCCACTCAGTAAATATTTTTTGAATACCTACTGTCTCTAAATGACTGTGCTGACTTATATGGAAATGTACAAAAAGAATAAAACATTGACCCAACCCTCTATGTTTGTGGTCCAGTAGAATGCAAAGTTAAGAGTTTTTAAAGACTTGGGTAAATGAATGAAAATGTTAAACTTAAAAAAAAAAAGACAAATAAAATTACACATTCAGTGTGCTCTCAACATGTAAAAAGTTTCCAGAAGTTTAGAAGAAAGTATGCTAAAATGTTGAAAAATGTTAATCATGTCAGGGTAGAATTAAGGTGATTCCTCCCCCACCCCTGCTCTTCCTAGGCCCAATTTCTTTTCTTTTTTTAAAAGAAAATAATTTAATTTATTTTATTTTTTCAGTGTTCCAAGATTCATTGTTTATGCACCACACTCAGTGCTCCATGCAATACGTGCCCTCAGTACCCACCACCAGGCTCACCCATCCCTCCACCCCCCTCCCTCCCAAAACCCTCAGTTTGTTTCTCAGAGTTCACAGTCTCTCATGTTTCATCTCCCTCTCTGATTTACCCCAGTTCACATTTCCTTTCCTTCTCCTACGGCCCTCCATGTTATTCCTTATGCTTCGCAAGTAAGTGAAACCAGATGGTAATTGACTTTTCTTTGCTTGGCTTATTTCACTCAGCATAATATCCTCCAGCCCTGTCCATGTTGATACAAAAGTTGGGTATTCATCCTTTTTGATGGAGGTGTAATATTCCATTGTATATATGGACCATATCTTCTTGATCCATTCATCTGTTGAAGGGCATCTTGGCTCTTTCCACAGTTTGGCAATTGTGGCCATTGCTGCTATGAACATTGGGGTACACATGACCCTTCTTTTCACTACATCTGTATCTTTGGGGTAAATACCCAGTAGTGCAATTGCAGGGTCATAGGAGAGCTCTATTTTTTAATTAGTTTAAGGATTCTCCACACTGTTTTCCAAAGTGGCTGCACCAATTTGCATTCCCACCAACAGTGTAAGAGGGTTCCCCTTTCTCCACAGCCTCTCTAATACCTGTTGTTTCCTGTCCTGTTAATTTTGGCCAATCTAACTGGTATAAAGTGGTATCTCAATGTGGTGTTGATTTGAATTTCCCTGATGGCTAATGATGATGAACATTTTTTCATGTGTCTGTTATAGGCCCAATTTCTTTATATTTTTATGTGCTTACCAAATTTTCTATCATATGATGCATCATTATATTTTATAAACATTAAAAAAAATTCCACCCTTTTACTGACTTTCTTATCTTTCAGGATAACAAAGACTTGGTCACTGATTCTGAGGTCATTTCTTAGCCTTTATTCTTACTGTCCTAACTTCTTTTTTTAACACATACTTGACTTCTATGGATTTGTATTCTTCTAGTTCTTCCAGATCTTGCTTTTCTCTCTCTGCCTCCTTAGCCCTGCAGTTTACATTTCTAAAGCTCCACCCTTTGCCCCTACCCTTTTCTGGGATGACTCTGTACGCAGGCTAAGGGATCTCAAGTGTAACACGTGTGACCTCATGACACTCAAATTCTCAGGAGTATCAGGAGTCAGGTGCTCCTCTATAACACACATGCGCTCTGGCCCTCCCACATCAGATCATTTTCAGACAATGTAAGGCTGTGGGACAAAGAGATAGGATTGGGTCCTAGATGAGTCTCTGTTTCCTCACTTGTGAAATTGCACCTAGGGTTATTATGAAGCTTCAAAGAGTTAAAATATGTAAAGTGCCCAGCATGGTGCCCACATGCAACAGCTGCTCCAGGAATGTTCTTTCCCTTCTTTTCCCCTTCCTCCACTTCTACCATCTGCCTGAATACAAGAATGACAATCTTCAGGGCATATTGTCTGCCGTTCTTATTATATACATCTATTAAAGATCCAGTTAATCTATTTTGGTTGCCATCAAAGCAAAGGATTGCCATCAAAATGTCTATTTATGTAAACAGAATGGAGTACTTTATTGATCCACCAATTAGTAGTGTTCTACTATTTTGGTCTAGTCTCAGCTTTTGGGAGTTTCTTCCGCAGTTAGCAGAATGTCAGTGAATAAACAAATAAAATAAATGTATTGTGTGGGATTAAAACAGTAGCAAAAGAGATTATTGAAATTACTTAGTCTCATTTTTATGGTTTTGCTAATGCTGGTTTTAGCTGTTTTACTACCATTTATGAAGTTTGAGGACAGTAGTGTCCTAGGAATCTGCCCCCAAAACCTACACTAAAGTACTGAAAATAGTTATGATTTATCTTGCCAGAGGCTGATTTTCTCTTTCCACCCTGATTGTTAAAGCAAGAGGCAATGTGGTATAGTGGGGAGTGTTTTGGACTTGGAATCAAACTAACTGGATTTGCATTCAGGCTCCAAAGACTGGGAAATAATTCCTACCTTATAGAGCTAGTGTGAAGATTAAATGAATTCTGCATCTATGAAATAAGTTTTAGAAAATGTTAGGAATGTAAGTCATTATTTCTTATTCTGATACACAAATCATCCAGAAATGTCTCTCTCTAGCCTTCTTGATATAGGTAAATATTTATTTTGTTTTCCACCATGCTTGCCCTTTAAGCAATAGCAACAAAAGTAAAAGAAATAATTATCTTAAAAATAATTAGCAAAGAACCTCAGCTTCTATATCTTTGTCACTTAGCAAGTGCGTGGCTTAGAGTGGATGCTCAACAAATGTTTATTGAATAAATAATGAATAAAAGAGATTTATTCCATTCTTGTGAAAGAAATAAAGTCATGGTGACTTTTTAATACAGAGACAGCCAAAATTCATTCACTGACCATTCTTGAAGAGGAACCATGAATCCGTGACCAACTAGACTTGGAGCTCGGTGAAAACTGTGTACAAGATAGGCTATTAGGTTTCAGGTTGGCTTCTAACTCTTAGTTTCAACTGATCTGCATTTTTAAATTAATGAACTTTAACATTTGTGGAGTACTTTGTACTTAATGAAGCATTTTCATTTCGATATCTCCTTTAACATGATAGAACTGTACTAATCCTTAATTATAAACGAGGAAATAAAATCCGAAGACATTAAGTAACTTGTTTAAGGTAGCAAGAAAGGTAAGAAGCAGAATGTGGCTGTGAATTCAGGTCCTTTGGGGCCAAGCCCAGGGCACCATGACCTAAGACTCCTTCTGCTGGGGCTACTGTTCATGTGGTATGTGAGTATTTTGCCTCTAGTTTCCCCCGGGCCTAGGATGAGACACTGGGAGGCAATTGGGTTTGGGAGGTGCGGAGGGGGAAGCTGGCTATTCTACAATTGCTTGCTGAGCCATCTGCTCTCTCTTCCTCTTCAGAAATGATGCATTTGTTACTGTGGGCTGCTTTTGCCGAATCCTTGGATTATGTCATTTTCCCTGTATGTCACATGTGGGGCATTTGATGACATGCAAGTCAGCCTACATTAGTTTCCCTATGTAATGTGATAGATATACGCACATTTGCTTTCATTTCAGTATCTGTTCGGTTGTAATGCCATTTAAACAAGAGTCACATGTCTGCACAACAATAGGAGCTTTCGCATTTCCAACTTCCTCTTTTGTATAGTGCTAATAGAGACTGGAGGAAAAAATCGCTCACACACATACACGCAATGAAAACAAACCAAAGGGACCTATTGATTAGATGGGACCCTGCTCAGTCATGTCCCTTAGCTTTGTATCAGTAGCAACAGTTGTGTGTGTGTGTGAGTGTGTGTGTGGGGTGGAGGTTGTCTGTTATTTTACAACTTAGTATCCAAACTTACTCATACTTAGTAACCATTATTAACAATGATCCTGGTACAATTTATAAGTGAACTGGTGGCTGAAAGGCTCTTCTCTGTGGGTGGGAGAATTAATTTTTATTACTGTAGTAACATTAGGAAGATGACTGATAATTAGGAACCAATAGATTTGGGTTAGTGCTGCAGCTCATCTGCTTTATGACCTTGGGGAAGTTACTTAACTTTCTTAGGCCTTAGTTGTCCCATTTATAGAATGGTGAATGCAAAAGATTTTTGGAAGTTCTAACTGCGGCTCTATGAGCATGTGATTTTGTGATATGTAGAAATAATGGATGATATACATGGGACATATTTTCAGGGAATGGGGGAATGTCTCCAAACATTCTGTTTTTCTCTGCGAGTAGATTATAGGAGGGATATCAGGCTGCAAAGATCTCTCTAAGCATTAGAAAGAGTGTGGAGCTTATTATTTAGATATAAAGCATATTTGAGGCAATATTTTGGCAATAAAAGACTGGAAAAATTTCATTTCTGAAAATGTGTTTATCCCTCTATGGTTTATTAGGATATTCAGAATATCAGAAAACTTGAGGGCTAGTAGCTTATCTCAGACTGGATTTATAAATTGATTATTTCTTCTCTGAATATGTAATGAGTACTTACTATGTGATGACCACCATGCTGAGGACTCAAGGGTGAATTTAATTCATTACCTGACCTCAGGGGAGAAACTGTGTGGAGGTGGATATAAGGAACTCTCTGTACTTCCTACTCAACTTTTCTATAAAACTAAAACTGATGTAAAAAAAAAGTCTATTAAAAAAGTGGTGGGAACTTATCAAAAGGACATAGGTACCAGCTTGAAGGAGTTCCCATTCTGGGACAATATGAATATCAAAATAATGATTTTGATTGATTATAATCCTTGAACAAAATAGAAATCCAGGAGCTCACACTGATTAAATAAATAAATGAATAAAAAATGAACAGGTGGAGATTGAAAAGCTCTCCCTTATATGCCAAGTAATACATGTAGAAATAATTATGTAATTAAAAGACCACCATTTAGCAATTATCAAAAAGAAGGGAAATGGAAACTCTTGTGCGCTACTGGTTGCAACTTACTCTTGTCAGCTACCCTGGAAAGCAAGATAGCAATATTTAGTGTTCATACATCCTATGGTCCAGCAATCCCACTTCAGGATGGAAAATTCTACAGAGGAGCGAAGGGAAGCTATTTAAGTATGTAGTAGAAAGTTGAACATATATTTGACTTTCTTCCTGCAGACGATGGATAAATGAGATATACTGGATGTGTATTATAAAATATTGTGTGGTAATAAAAATCAAAAAAATTTAATAGACACAGCATAGATGTAGATTGTACACACGCACACACACACACACACACACACACACACACACACACCTCCCAATGTAAAGTGCACATTGTTGAGTGAGAAACTGACTAACTGTTTACCCAAGTGGTTGTACCATTTCACACTTGGATCAGCAGGATTTATGAAAATTACAGTTCCTCCACATCCTTACAAATACTTGATGTGATCAGTTTATTTAATTTTAGCCATTCTGATAGATAAGGGGTGGTCTCATTGTGGTTTTGATGAGCATTCTTTTCTAGTGACTGATGTTGAACATCTTTTTATGTGCTTATTTTCCCTCTATATATCTTCTTTAATCAATTCTTTTGCCCATTTTTAAATTGGGCTCTTTATTTTCTTATTCTCGAATTTTGAAGTTTTTTTTTTTTAAAAGATTTATTTATTTATTTGAGAGAGAGCACAAGAGTGAGCAAGGAAGAGGAGCAGAGGCAGAGAGAGAGAGAGAGAGAGAGAGAGAGAGAGTCTTTTTTTTTTTTTAAGATTTTATTTATTTGACAGAGAGAAGTACAGCCAGAGAGGGAATACAAGCAGCAGGAGTGAGAGAGAGAGAAGCAGGCTTCCCACTGAGCAGGCAGCCCAATGTGGGGCTCGGTCCCAGGACTCCAGTATCATGACCTGAGCTGAAGGCAGACGCTTAACCACTGAGCCATCCAGACACCCTGAGAGAGAAAGTCTTAAGTAGACTCTGTGCTGAGTGCAGAGCTTACATGAGGGCTCAATCTCACGACCCTGAGTTGACAGCCTGAGCCAAAAACCAAGAGTTGGGACACCGACTGTCCCATCCAGGTGCCCCTCGAATTTAGAGTTTTTAAAATATATTCTAGATTAAAGTTCTTGATCATATGTTGTATTCCTACAGACATTTGCATTTATATATCCTATATATACTTATATTTATATGCTTGTATTTCTGTGTACTTGTACTTGTGTTCTAATACAAATACTTTGCAAAGATATCTTTCTGGTCTGTCATTTGTATTTTCATTCCCTTAACAATGTCTTTTAAAGAAGTTTTGAATTTTGATGAAGTTTAAGTTAGCACTTTTCCCTTTCTAGGAATGTGCTTTTTTTTTTCCTATATAGTTGCGTAAACTAAGGTTACAGATATTTTCTCCTGTATTTTCTTTTCTAAGTTTTATAGACTTAGGTTCCACACTTATTATCTATTTTTAGTTAATATTTGAATACAGTACAAAATATAGATCAAAGATAATCTTAAAAATATAGATATTTCATTGTTATAGCATCATTGGTTGAAACATGATCCTTTCTCCAGTAAATTGCCTCTGAATCTAATTTGTTGAAAATTAGTTGCCTAGAATGTATGGGTCCATTTCTGGACTCTTTTCTGTTCCATTGATCTAGTTCTCTGTCATTTCACCAATAATACAGTTTTGATTGCTATAGCTTTATAATGCGTCTTTAAATCAGGCAGCGTTAATCCTTAAACTTTGTTCATATTCAAATTTGTTTTGGCTAATTTAAGTCCTTTGCATTTTTATGTGAATTTTAGAATTGAGTTGTCAATATCTAGAAAAAAGCATACTAGAATTTTTATTGGGATTGCATACAATTTATAGATCAATGTAGGAAGAGCTGACTCCTTACCAATATTGAGTCTTAGAACCTGTCAATGAGGTGTACCTCTCTGTTTATTTCAGTTTTCCTTCATTTATCTCAGCAATGCTTTGTATTAAGTATCACTCATATTCTTTCTTATTTATCCCTAAGAAATTCTTTATTTTGATATAAAGTCCAGCAATATGTGTGTGTGTGTGTGTGTGTGTGTGTGTGTGTGTGTGTGTGTGTGTATTTATATTATGGTTTGTGCATTATGGATCTTAAGAAAGTTTTTCATATTCATAGGTCATAAATCCCATATTTTATTCTGTTAGCCTTACCATTTTACCTTATACAGAAAGATCTTTAATCTAGTCTGAGTTCACCTTTATAAATGATGCTAGGTCATGGGTGTCCAACTTTATTTCTATCTATATAGTGAGCCACTCTTTCTAGTACCATCTAGATAAATTACTTTCTCCTTATTTTGAAAAAATGCTTCTTTATCATATACCAAGTTTCCATACATATGTGGGGTTATTTTCGAGTTCTCCATTTGGCTTCATTGACCTATTTGACCTTCACCAGTACCCTACTGTTTTAACTATAGTAGATTTTTAGTACGTCATTTCTAGTTGGAGGAAATCACTCCCTCTCTCTCTTCTTTTTGAAAGTTTTACAAGCTATTTGAGGACTTTTATAACTTCCAGTTTGGATGGTTTGTTTAAATGTTTTTAAAAGCTGAAATTTTCTTTGTGATTGCATCAATTTCATAGATGAAGTAGGAAGAATTGGTGAGGTTAATCATCTCTTTGTGAATCTGGCATAGCACTCCATTTACTCAAGTCTTCTCTGGTGTCTCTTATTAGGGGTTTTCCTTTGTTCTTTGCCTTAAATGTTTTGCCAATAATATTTCAAGCCTTCACTAATGGACTCTGTTTGTGTGTTGGGCATTCCTTCAGCACTCAGGCAGGTAGTTTACAACTCTGCCTTAGCCTTCACCTCCTGCCTGTACAGAGTCTCAAGTCGGAGGTGATAAGTTAGGTCTTTCCTGGGAATGTTCATTACTGTGTGTGTGCACATGATTTTCTGGATTACAGGAAAATGCTGGAGCTTTTCAAAGCCCCTTATGGACCAGAACCAGATTTTTTTAAAAAGTGGTTTTTTGTTTTGTTTTGTTTTGTTCTTTAAAGATTTTATTTATTTGACAGAAACACAGCCAGAGAGGGAACACAAGGAGTGAGAGAGGGAGAAGCAGGCCTCCTGCCGAGCAGGCAACCCAATGTGGGGCTTGATCCCCGGTCTCCGGGATCATGACCTGAGCCGAAGGCAGTCGCCCAACCAACTGAGCCACCCAGGTGCCCCTAAAAAATGTTTTTTTTAAGGTTGGCTTCTTATTGGCCCATATTCTTATCAACACTATAGACAGCTCCATTTTAAATTGTGGCCATTGATTGTTTTAGACAAATATCTCAGGGAAAAGGCTGTTTTCATTGAGCAAACTTGGACTCAGGTTGTATAAAAAAAAAGCTGTGCAAATGGGGGCTGCTAGGGAAACTGCCAGACAGATTTGATGGCAACAATTCTCTGGAGCTGGGGCTTCTGGGCAGCTCCAAGTGTGTTAGCCTCCTCTAGTGGGTACAAGGTTGCTGGTATTCATAGTTACCAAGATCTCAAGGCTGGTTCCAAGACGACCATAGACATCAAAGAAGAGAATGGGAATAGGGCAAGATACCAAAAACTCACTGCTTCTATTAAGATACAGCCATTTTTCTTGAATAACTCATCCTTAGATTGTTGTAAGTTTTGGTGAATCACCAGAGTTCTGAAAACGTTGATTTTGCACTGCTTCCCCCCCACCCCCATTCCATTTCTTCCCTGGTTTTCTTGTTGCTTTTATGGAGGAAGAGATTTTCAGAGGTTCTTAATTCATCATCTTGGAAGTTAGCCTCTGCTAGATGCTTTTTAATAATCCATTGAAATACTCATGATTTTTTTTTTAGTTATTTAGTATTTTGAGTTACAATGATAGATTTCTTTCACATTCCTAGAGAAAAATCTTTACAATCATGATATACAGTTTTAAAATACACTTTTGAATTCAGTTAATATTTCACTTGGAATTTTTTTTTAAAGATTTTATTTATTTATTTGACAGAGAGAAACACAGCCAGAGAGGGAACACAAGCAAGGGGAGTGAGAGAGGGAGAAGCAGGCTTCCCATTAAGCAGGGAGCCTGATGCGGGGCTCAATCCCAGATCTCCGTGATCATGACCTGAGCCAAAGGCAGTCACTTAACCAACTGAGCCACCCAGGAACCCCTCACTTAGAATTTTTGCATCTATATTTGTAGAGGTACCTGGCCAACATTTTTATTTGCTTATTTCAATCTCATCCATTTTTAATGTTTGATTGTATTAGTCACAGACAATGAATTAAATTGTTTTATTTTATTTTCTATATTTTTGGAAAAACTCATGTAAGATAGAGATCTGTTTTTTTGCAAGTTTGGCAAAATGCACCTGTAAAATCAGGGTCCTAGATGGCTCAGGCTGTTAAACATCTGACTCTTGATCTCAGCTCAGGTCTTAATCTCAAGATCATGAGTTCAAGCCCCAGGTTGGGCTCCCAACTGGGCATGGAGCCTACTTTTAATAAATGCACTTGATAAAATCAACTGGGCTGGACAATATTTGAGAGGATATGTCCATTTCCTGAATTAATGGTCGTGGTGAGATATGTTTATTTCTTTTTTTTTTTTTATCATGCTTCACTCTTTTCCTTTTTTAAAAAATTATTCTCTGATTCTCAAAAACCTAGTTTTTGCATCAAAGCAAAATATCACCCCAAAATTTCTAATGATGACTTCTGTTTCTTGCAGAAGATTATTTTCAGAATGTTTTTTCCTTTTAATTTTTAGGATGATGGACTTCTGCATTGTTTTTTTTTATAGGTTTCATGTTGTATGTTTATGTGTTATTTACTCATTTCATATGAGAGAGTTATTACACAGAGGTTTTTACAAAAGAGATATTACACAGCTTCTTCTGTTTTCTGTGCCAAATCCCTTCTTAGATCTACAGTTGGTTGCATGCAAATTTGAGCCCAATTCTAGGTATTTGTCCAGTATTCATGTGGTGTGGTTCTGCTTACCAATGTGCTATCTTCTGCTTTCTGTTTCTGGTTTGTTGATGCTTTTGAAACAATGCAATAAAACAAGCTTCAGTCCACCAAATGAACTGTGTCAGGGTGTCAGGGTTCTTTCTTTTTTGCACCTGCCTACTGTTCTTTCCTTGGAAAGAATTTCTATTCCAGCATACAGTCACTGTTAGTTTTGCTTTCTTAGTGAAATACCATTTCCCCCTTTTAACAATATTTTTCCCTAGAAGTACCTTCTCTGAATGAATGTGAAAAGAAGAGAGGGTTGAAAGAAAAGTCATAAAAAGGGAATATCATAATATCAGAGGAATAGATGCTCAACAATCTGGCTCTGATCCTAGTTTTCCGAGCCAGGGAAGAGATTGTAAATGAGTGACAAGTGCCTTCATGTTTTATTTCATGTTGTTTGGACTTTTTATTTATTATTACTGATGTTGTGAAGCAGAAGGAAGCCACTGGTTGTCCTTCTCAATCCGGCTCCATAGGTCTTGTAGATGCTGAAAATTCCTCCCAGATTCTGGCAAGCAGCTTGCTGCATGTCTCAGTTTTCAGACTTGTTTTTAATTTTGGACTTCTCCTCTCTTGGTAATTTTACTGGGCTGCTGGAAGTAACTGCATCAGGGATTGCTGATTTGCTTCCATTTTAAAAAGGAATTCCATTGCAAATGACTTTAAAAATAATTTTTCAAGTTATTTTAGGAGTAGTTGAGGTTCACTTTCAAGTTGCTTAATTTACAGATTAACCTGTGGAGGATTTTCATTCTTTTTAAAAATTTATTTATTTATTTATTTATTTATTTATTATTTATTTATTAATTAATTAATTTATTTATTTATTTAAGACAGAAAGAGAGAGAGAGTGAGAGTAAGCAGGGCAAAGGGGCAGAGGGAGAGGTAGAGAGAGAATCCTGAAACAGTCTCGCCACTGAGTGCAGAGCTCCCTCTCAAGACCCCGAGTTCATAACCTGAGCCAAAATCAAGCGTCGGGTGCTTAACCAAGCCACCCATGCACCCTGGGTTTTCATTCTTATAATATTTGTTCTTCTCTTTTTGGAATTTTAATTCACAATTTAACATAAATTGTACTTTAAAAATCTCTAGTTTACATTTTTATTGTTTATATGAATCATTTTTTATTTTAATTTCTGATTACTTTTAATGATATGGAAATGGTATCGAGAAATACTATAGGTGTGTGCTTTAGCTCCTTAATAACTTTGATAATTTTATGGTTGATTAAAAAATTTTGTAGACAATCCTATTGTTGGAAATGAACATTTTTTAAATTTATCTCTAACATCTCAAATTATTTAAGTGTCATTGCATTTGTAAGAACCTGAAATGCAGTATTAATTAGTAAGCAGTGACAATGGCATTTAAATTTTAGTTTCTGATGTTAGTGAAAACACCTGTAATGTTTTCCTCAGTTATACAGAATGCTAGCCTGTGGTTTTAAGTAGATACTCCTTTGCATTGAGTATCTTTCCACATAGTAAGGATTTAATAACATTTTATGAAGTCAAAGGGAAATAGTTTTCTATTCCTATATTTTGTGTTTAAAACTTGTAAATAGGGGCACCTGGGTGGCTCAGTTGGTTAAGTGACTGCCTTCCGCTCAGGTCATGATCCCGGAGACCCTGGAACGAGTCCCACATCGGGCTGGGCGGGAAGCCTGCTTCTCCCTCTCTCACTCCCCCTGCTTGTGTTCCCTCTCTGGCTGTGTTTCTCTCTGTCAAATAAATAAAATCTTAAAAAAAAATAAAACTTACAAATAAGTTCTAATGTTTTTTGAAAACCTTTTGGGCTATGCTTAAATATGGTTCTTATTTACACAATTAATGTGGTATATTGTTTTGATAATTTTTCTTATTTCTTATGTGGAATATTCCTTAAATTCCTGTGACAATTCCCACTTGTTCATTGGTGTCTTCTTTTTTTTTTAGTGAATAGCTGAATTATTTTGCTCATATTTTATTTACCAATTTTGAATGCATATTAATAAGTGAAATTGGCCTGCAACTTTTTTTTATCTTTATCAGGTTGTAGGGCCAAGCTCATAGTTTACTTATGGTTTTATCATTTTTGCTCTGTTCAAAGGTGGTTTATAATACATTGGTATTATTCCCTGATCATTTTAGATAATTTATCTATAAACTCATATAATCCCTCTGCTTTCTTTGATCTTATCTCCCATTTGTTGTTCAGTTTTTGTTTGTCATATTTTGTAAAAAGAAATTACTCATTACTTGTAATTCATTTTCATACAACTGTGTTTTCACTCATTTTATTTTGTATTTGATTAGTATTCTTTCTCACTTCTATTTAATTTATTTGCATTTTACTTTTGATTAAATTTTTGCTGTTGCTCTATCTGTTTTTAGCAAGTCAGATAGTGATTTTATTTTTCAATTACACATTCAATTTTCCAGTATGCTTGTTTTATTTTATTTTCTCTTTTCTTGTTTTTGTTTGGGTTTTCTTTTTATCCTTTAAAATATTCGGCTGTGAATAGCATCTTGACTTTTTTCTCTAAGAGTTACTTTGGCTGCATTCATCAGATGCGTTGAGCTTTCAAAGACATCATTTTCTGTGTTATCTGCTGTTATATTCTTAATTATTATTCTATGAATGCATTGTATTTATAGGATTTCTTTTACGCATTAAAAGGTCTTGTCTGGGGGCACCTGGATGGCTCAGTCATTAAGCATCTTCCTTGGGCTCAGGTCATGATCCCGGAGTCCCAGGATCAAGGCCCACATGGGGTTCCCTGTTCGGTGGGAAGCCTGCTTCTCCCTCTCTCACTCTCCCTGCTTGTGTTCCCTCTCTAGCTGTGTTTCCTTCTGTCAAATAAATACATAAAATCTTTAAAAAAACAATAAAATAAAAGTCTTGTTTGTCCTCTTGTTATTAATTTCATAATGGCAATTTTTGTGGCTTGTCCTGTACACAACTTTGTCGGAGTACCTAAAGTTTGTATTAGTTGGGGGTTAGTGAGCTCTATTCAAAAACTCTGGAGAAGATGGATGCAGAGTATATTTAGCTCTCCTTTAGCTGTTTTAAGGTCAAGGTTGTTATAACATCGCTAAGGCTAATGTATGAAAAACAGAATTACCAGTGTATCTCTGTGGGTTACACATGTGATAAAGAAAGTGATGAACAGCTACATTATGCTATAAGAACTTTTCTATAAAGCTAATTTTCTTAATTATTTGTCTATACCATTTCATCATTTACAGAGCCATTTTGATAGATACTTTCATTTGATCTCCCTAAGAACTCTATGAGAAACAGGCAAGTGGACATGTGCTGTTAATCCATTTTACACATGGGGAAGTTCAGGCTCATGGAAGTCAGTGCCTGACTTGAGTCCCTAGCTTAATTAGTGGAGTATCAGGAAGTAGAACCCAAGTCCCTTGCCTCCTTGTCCTATGCACAGTGTCACTGTCCTCTAGGTCCTAAACTGAAACCCTGCAATGTGGCTTCTTTTCTAGTAGTTGGCTACAAATGATACATAATTTTAATAACATATGCTTATTTCCAGAGAAAGGATTTTACTCCCATTCTATGCCAGTGTTATTTTAACGTGTGACATTACATAGCAGGCTGCATACTCTTACATGAAAAAATTTTAGGAAAAAATGTTTGCATGTATCTATTTTTGCAGATCCATTCTAATTTAAGGAGTCATGATGATTGAAAACCCGTATTTCAGAACAAATTAGAATAAAAATTTCTGTTACATCTCGACTTTTACCTCCTTTGAAGCCAATGTAATTCTGATGGAATCTAGGGAAACACTTTAAATTTCTACCCTGAATTTCATGAATGAAGTCACAGGACAGGTGTGTGTGTGTGTGTGTGTGTGTGTGTGTGTGTGTGTGTGTGTTGGAATCCTATACTTTCCTTCCTGACTCACTGTATCAAAGAACTGAGCACTGGAGCTCCTTCTTAGGCCTGAGACATAGTTGAACAATTGTAATGTTAATAATAGTTATTTGTTCCTCTACTTAGTACTTCAAAGTTTATAAAACTGATTCCCAGATACTCTTTTTAAACTCTCACGACAAAGACAGGTCAAGGATTAATAGTCTTGTTTTATAAATGAGGAAATCGACTAAGAGGTGTGAAGGGTCTTTCCTAGATTCACAGTGGGTGGTGTTCTGGCTGACACCCACATCCTTTGGCTTACTGCTTAGGACTCTTTTTACCACTCATACTGCCTTCCGTGTGGTCATCAGGGAGACCTCTTTGAGAACCAGAATGCTAAAAGTTTAAATGGTTCCACACTACAATAGCAAAATCACTGAGCAATTTGCAAGACTGAAAAACGAAAGGAAGCAGGTTTTTCAAAAAGATTTTTATTTATTTGGGGGAGGAAGGGAAGAGAGGAGAGAGAGAGAATCCTCAAGCAGACTCTCAGCTGAGTGCAGAGCCCGATGTGGGGCTCCATTCCAGGACCCTGAGATCATGGCCTGAGCTACAACTGAGTCAGGTGCTTAAATGACTGAGCCACCAGGTACCCCCAGAAGGAATCAGTTTTTCACCAGAAGTTGTGAAATACCTCGGGATGAAAAAGTAAGATGTTACACAGTTCAAAGTAGGAACTTAAAAAAATAAAAACAAAATGAAACATGTATCTGTCCAACTTCATTGACATGATTTTCATACTGAAGAGTCAGTTTTGATTTTCTGTGTGTGCCATATTTTTAGGTATCTATTGCATTAGCTAAGCCAAAATGCTCACAAGCATATAGACATGAGCACACACCTGAGACAGATGCACATGAACATATCCTCAGACAGGCATGTACTCATATGCTTTGAAACATTTTCAGTTGAGATTCCCCAGCAGCCAGGGAGAATTAGAACTGCCTGTAAGACAGAATCAGATGCTTTCTCCCAGGTCATGTCGTAGGCAATATGAACACAAAGACTGCCTTCCAGAGTATTAGAAAAAAATCTGTTGAGTTCCCTGGAGGGGCGAATAAATCAGGTGTACTCAGTGTTCTTTGCTTGAGGGGGAAGCAATTAGTGGGGGTGCCTCTCACTTCTGAATGTAGTCCTAGTGCTGCAAAGTTAATCTCTTTTCTTTTTAACCTTATCGTGATCCCTAACTGCCTAACAGGGTGCTTTTTAAAAGGGTACACTTGGTTAACACTCTACTTCAGACTAATAAATAATAAGGCAGGAGGCCCTCCACGCTCCAAGTCTTAGTTACACCAGGAGATGTAGGCAGGGTCAGGGACATGCATGTGCTTTTGTCATCATTGTTTGTTCTTCTTCTGGTCTTTGTGCCCATGACATTATTGGTGTGGCAGTCGTGACAACTGCTCGGCTGTCCACTCAAACAGGTGATATGGCCATTCCCTTGAAGGTCAGCAATGATCCCCTAACCACCAGATTCAATGCCCTGCTGCTGATCTCCACCTTCCCAGAAGTCGCCGCTTCTCCAGAGGAAGTTGTCACCAGAGGGAGGAAACACAGGTTCGAGAATGGGTTTGGGAATGATGGGAAGTGAGGAGAGCCTTACACATTATAAGGCAGAAATCAGGGAAACCAGACCATGTCTCAAGGTGGAGAAAGAAGATTGGGACAGGGACCCTTGATTTCAAATTAGACACCCAGTTATGGGAATATAAGTCCCAAAACATTAACCTCAGGGATGGGGTGGTTTAAACTTTCTATCTCATGCCAGGACTGATCTAAGACTAGAGCATTGCTCTCTAGGAATAAAATATAATGCAGGCCTCAGATTTGAGCTACATATATACTTTTCAATAATTTTCTAGTAGCCACATTTAAAAAAACTATACAGGGGCGCCTGGGTGGCTCAGTTGGTTAAACGATTGCCTTCGGCTCAGGTCATGATCCTGGAGACCCAGGATCAAGTCCCACATCGGGCTCCCTGCTCGGCCGGAAGCCTGCTTCTCCCTCTCTCACTCCCCCTGCTTGTGTTCCCTCTCTGGCTGTGTTTCTCTCTGTCAAATAAATAAAAAAATCTTAAAAATAAATAAATAAAAAATAAAAATAAAAAAACTATACAGAAAGAAGTGAAATGAATTATAATAATGTATTTTATTTAACCTAACATATACTGAATATTATTGTTTTAAAGATTTTATTTTATTTATTTGACAGAGAGAAATACAGCCAGAGAGGGAACACAAGCAGGGGGAGTGAGAGAGGGAGAAGCAGGCTTCCTGCCAAGCAGGGAGCCTGATGTTGGGCTCAATCCTGGGTCTCTGGGATCATGACCTAAGCCAAAGGCAGTCACTTAACCAACTGAGCCACCCAGGTGCCCCTGAATATTATTCTTTAACACGTAATCAGTAAAACATTATTAATCAGATTTTTACATTCTTTCTCTCATACTAAGGCTGTGAAATCTGGGTTTATTTTACATTTATAGCACATTTCAATTTGGGCTATCCATAGTTAAGCACTCCATACCATATGTGGCTAGTGGCTACCCTATTGGACAGTACAGGTCTAGATTCCAAGGGGCAAGACTCAGTTTGTGGGTGGAAGTCCAGTGGCCTGTGCTAGGGGAGGAATGACTTGGACTTCTGGAGACTGGAAACAGGGAGTCTGCTAGCTGCCAGATTAATTTCATAAAAGGAAGATCTTAGCATGTCCTTTGATATGCTCAAAACATTTACTATCAAATAACAAGAACAACAACATTTTACTCTTCCTTATTGCCTGTTGGAGTATCCAGATTTCTCAGTGTGACATTGGCAGTCCTTCGCCATGTCTTCTCAACCTGTGCTGATGGTGTTTTCTCCTTCCACTCTCCCCTCATCTGTGATTGTACCATCTCTGTTTTTTTTTTTTTTTTTTAAATACAGCGGAAGTCCTCCCTTGTAACATGCTTAGTTAACCAGTTTATTGAAAAAAAAAAAAGTCATTGGAAGAAGGACATTATAAAAATATATAAACTTAGGGGCACCTGAGTGGCTCAATGGGACTCTTGATTTTGGCCCAGATCTTAATCTCAGGGTCATGAGATTGGCCCCCTGTTCGGTTCCAAGCTGGGTGCAGAGCTGCTTGGACTTCTCTCTCTCCCTCTGTTCCCCCCACCCT
This sequence comes from Spilogale gracilis, assembly GCA_004023965.1. NCBI lineage: Eukaryota > Metazoa > Chordata > Mammalia > Carnivora > Mephitidae > Spilogale > Spilogale gracilis. The sequence continues at coordinate 419 of PITA01020027.1, read as the reverse complement.
GCTTGTGCTCTCTCTCTCTCTCAAAAAAAAGTATAAGACTTACATATACCTTAAACATTTTTATACTTAGAAGGTATATTGTACATTCATATGAGGAAGAGATAGGACTATTTTTTTTCTTTTTTTGAGAGAGAGACGAGGACAGTTGGGTGTGGAGCCAGACTGGGGCTTGATCTCACAACCCTGAGATCATGACCTGAGCTGAAATCAAGAGTCAGATGCTGAGGGTCAAGATGGCGGAAGGCCAGGTGACCGCATTTCAGGGAGTTCCCTGAAGAGAGCTGAATTCCAACAAAAAAACCACTACAAGACCACCGTGAACACCCATGAAACCAGCCTGAAATGTGATATTTCCCACTTCTGGACCGCCACGAGAGACAAAGAACATCGGCAAAAAGGTAGAAACAAATTGGAGGGTC
>PITA01020026.1:0-35949 GCA_004023965.1 Spilogale gracilis | reverse complement strand
AACTAGACATTTTCATTAGTTATACTTTAAACTTCATAACAACTTTATGCAGTAAGTTCTATGCTGTGTTACATTTTGCGGTAAGGAAAGTGCAGCCTCGTGAAGTTATCTGTACAAGGTCACAGAGCAAGTCAACGATAAAAGCCCAGGCAAAGTAGGCTCAGGACCAGTCTTAACAACTGTGCTTTGTTATATTGAAGAGAATTATGCTACTTAATTTTGTTTAAAATGATTTATTCTATCTACCAAATCGTAAGGGAATAATGTTGTGGGGAGGTCTCAATAGAAAATGGAAAATTAATACAGAAAGGAAAAGCGAATGAAATTTGAGGAGATTCTGAGAAAGCCATTTGAATCTATCTTAGCTCGGATTTAGAACTCAAGGAAATCTAAACCAAGTGCTTTCTGACTTAGGTATTGTTTTGCCATGTTAGCCCTGCACACAACTAACTGTTCACTATGGCTTGAAATTCTGCAATGAACATTCCTCATCCCAGGGCTTCTCACACGCCGGGTGTGCACTTCTGCTGGGGTTAGGCTTACACACAATCCCCACCAGAGCAGACAGTCATAAAAGACCACACACGCAAAGACCACGTGCTTGCACAAAATGTACAGCCCTCTCATCTTACTGTCTTACCAGAGCTGGTGAAGCAACCACCTCAGCATTGCAGGGAGCTGAATTTCTCCAGCATCTGACTAAGCTGCTTCTAAGTATACTGTAGCATCTTGTTTAAGATCATATTAAACTCTCCAGCACGGAATCGTTCCTGTGTCAGCCACAAGTGATTCAAATTAAATCTACTCGAAGATTTCGTGTTGGATTTTTACTGGCAAGCTGACATCCCAGATAGCTGAGTGCTGCATTAAAAACAAAATTCATGTATTGTTGTATGGAATTTGCAGGATCTACTGCTGGCTGGAAGGAACCTCATGTTGATATCATAAACCCAAGTTGAGCCAAAGTTACCAATATATGTTCTACGAGTGAGTGTCTTAGAGTTAAACAGAGAACAAAAAGGGGGAAGTTACTATGCTTTTGAGTCTTCTCACACTGTTATTGATGATGGTATTAAGCATTAGGATATTCCATTTCATATCCAAATCCTTGTGTTATGTCATTCCAAACAGAAAATGGAATACTTGAGAAGCTAGAGAAACATTGTTTCATTAAAACCTTTCAAATACCAGGCGAACTGTGCTCAATGTCAATGGGGACAAATTGAAACGTAGTTAACCCTCTGTCCTAAAAACTTATATTCCAAATAGAAAAACGTTAATTTTGATTCAATCTGGCTGCAGTCTGGGAAAGAGAGTGGCTTTGATGTGGATCTGTGTCTCTAATAAGTGTCACAATATAGAAGGTTGGGGCGTGACCTCACTTTTCAGTCTTCTGGTTTCAACTTATAAATACATATATAAATAAATATAATTAGGATGATCAGATTTAGCAGATGGATGAAGCTTCATACATTTAAAAAGGCATAACACCGTTGGTGTTGTGATCTTAAATATTGGACAGGGGTTGCAATCATAAGTTGCCATAAAAGAGAAAAGAGAGAAAAGAATATAATGAATGCTTATGTTTTCACCAACATCAGCTTTAACCATTATCAATTCAGAGACATGCTCTTTTATTTCCCTAAAGTGTGTTTCTCAGACATCATTGCATTTAATGTAAATATTGCAGTATGTCTCTTTAAAACATACAATATTATAAAATTAGAAACAATAGCAGCTGTTCTATTGTTTTAAATAAGTAAGCTTCAAATATTCCTTGTTTATCACATAAAATTTTTGCACCTCATTTTCTCAAATCAGGAAGAATGGCACTTACTTCATATGCTTTTTAAGACAGTTTTTAAAATGTATACATTGTCCTTTGTTGAAGAAATCAGGTCACTGGTGATGCATAATTCCCACAATCTGGATTTTGCTAAGAATGACTAAAGCACTCCTTTCAACTTCCTTAGTTTTATTGCAAAAAAACCCACTAAAGGGTAAAGTAGCTTTTCTTTTTAGAATATTCATCATTTTAAATAGAAAAAATAAGGATATTATTTACCTTAAGCTAGGTATATGTCTTATTTTTCTCCATTTAAAAACATTTTCTTTTATGTTGATGTCTTATAACACAAGAATATTATGGCAAAGGAGTGATGCTTTATCCATTGTATGAGGCCAAGTGAATCTTGTCCACACTGATGGATGCAGTTGGGAAGGATTAGGAATGGTTGCTTTTGACTACTGTAAAAACTGAGGCTCATGGAGCTCTAACAAGAATGTTAACCATGAGATTTTGCTTTTCTGGAAGACTAGAGGTCCTCAAGGTGGCCAGGTTCCTCAGATGCTCTTACTGTAGGATCAGAGGTGGAGATGTGAATGTGGGCAGCACACAGAACATAGGTAGCATCTGCCTTTTTGTTCTCTGTTGGCCAGGCGGACCTCAGTTCAGGGATATCCCAGTGTCCTGGCTGACCTTAGCCGTGTACTCGCATACAATAGCAGGAACACCAGCACTTGGATCTTGACTTTGAGCTGAGTTCCACACTCTGTCCAATTACAGCCTTCTCTCTCTGAATTCCAGTTTCCTCATCTGAACAATCTAAGTTATGCAGTAGATTGTGTCATATCTTGACTATACTCCCTAAAGAACAGTGGTGATTTCCAGTGTCACTGACACGAGGCTTGGTCTTGGGACTTTGCTTGTGCCTGTTCTTGTGGAAAGTAAAAACATCTCGCTCAGAACTCTAGAGTCTGACCAATAAAATATGGGCAGAATTGAGTTGTGCCTTGTCTGAGATGTGGGGAATCACCATTACTCCCCTTTTCCTGTCCCAGGAAGCTATAGTATCCCAAATAGGACAGCATACCAGGACTCCTTTGCAAGGACAGATGGCACGAGCCAGAAATCAGCGTTGGTGTGAAAAGTCCCTAGGATTTGAGGGTTGTTTGTCACTACAACAAAACTGTCTATTTAGCTTGATAAAGATGTTCAGGCGCTCTCCATTACCCTTATAGGGCTGTGGTGAAAATCAAGTACAGACATGTAATGGGAAGTTTTTTCTTTTCTTTTTTTCTACTTTTATTTTTTTATAATGGGAAGCTTTTAAGTCAATGTGAAACATCTACTTTCTCTGTATTTTATTTCTTGCATGTGCATTTATACCCTCAACCACAGTATAAGAACCTCAAGCAAACTTCAAATTACACTGCATTTTGATAGTTTAGGATTTATGGTCGGAATGATATTTTGTTTGCCCAGTGTTTAAAGTTAAAATTGTATTAAGGGTGTGACTCTGACAAGTATAAGCTCTATGAAATTAGGTAAATTACTTAATTTCTCTGAGCCTCAGTGAAATTTTTGTCTTCCCCTGCTTTTGGCAGAAGGGCTTTTGCCATAGTTTAATAAACTATGTAAAAACGTTTGTTAACTCCTTAGAACCATATCAGTGTTTTTGTTTGTTTGTTTGTTTTATAATAGAAGTTTTATTGCATGCTTTAATGTCTCATAAGGTTAGGTCCTCCGTCGTATTTTTTCTCTTCTCTTCTCTTCTTTTCTTTTCTTTTCTTTTCTTTTCTTTTCTTTTCTTTTCTTTTCTTTCTTTCTTCCTTTATTCTTTTACACTTAAGGACTTTTATTTTTAAATTCTTATTTTTTTAATGTTTCAAGTTTTTATTTAAATTCTAGTTAGTTAACATATCATATAATGTTACTTTCAGAAATAAAATCTCGTGACTCTAATTTTATATCAGTGTTATTTCTGATGTTAAAAAGTTCTTACAAGCAAGGTGGCTAGAAAGGTAAAACGTTTAAAACTTTAAGGTAGAGAGCAGGTAAATTTTAAAAAGAGAAAGAGTGCACATCCATGTTTATAAAGAAGTATATAGAGAACTATAATTTGGGGTGAGACAAAAATTAAAATCTATGGAATATTAAACACTTTCACAATGCTAAAACATACATATTATAGAAACAAAAAGCCCCCATTCCTACCATGAAATCTTATCTAGTTTGCATTCCCTTTAGCTCCTATGACATTTGGACAAATATTTTCCCAATAAAGTATGATTAAATGGTACCAAAACATCAGCAGTCAGACCCAGTTCTCACTTACAGGGTTGGGGAGGTAAGAAAAACAAGAATATTATTTTTACCAATTTTATTTCCTCTTGTTAGAATCAGTATAACGTGAGTTTTGAGAGGAATGTTTCAAACTGAGTTATCTCAGGAGTCAGTATAAATCCAGTTTTTAGTGCTGGTCACTATTATAGATGTTGAAGAAGCCCCATCAAATGCCCCACTGCCATGGACCTTACTCTTGAGGTTATGGGGTTGGAGATGGGAGTGGTGGGAGCTGAAAATAAACAAAAATATAGAATCTCCCAGTTATAAAATAAATCAGTCATGGGGCTATAGCATATAGCATGATAACTATAGTCAATAATATTGTATTAGGTATTTAGCTGCTAAGACAGTAAATCTTAAAAGTTCTCAACACCAACAAACAACTATAACTTTGTGTGGTAACAGATGGCAACTAGACTTATTGCAGTGATTATTTCACAGTGTATACAAATATTGAATCAATGTGTTGTGCACCTGAAACTAATACAATGTAGGGGAAGTTCAGGAGAGAGATAATAGAGAGTTAAGGAAGAGCTGGGAGTGACTCTAGGGGGAATCTGCTCTAGGAATGTAACTTGATCAGAGGCATGCAATAGTGAATGAGCCCTGTAGATACCTGGGAAAGACCATTCCATGCAGAAGGAATAGCAAACAAAATATGGGACAATACTTGTGTCTGAAGAGTACCAAGGAGACCAGGTGGCTGGAGCCAAATGAGCAAGGGTGGAGAGTGGTGGGGCCAGAGTTTAAGGAGGTAGCAAGAGATGAGATGAGATACTCAAATGTTCCAGTTGTTTGTATGGATTTGGGGTTTTAATCTGAGTGAACTGGGCAGCTATTGTAGAATTTCTAGAAGAGAAACAACAGGATCTAACACCTTTTATTCTGAGATAAAATTAACATATAACATTATATTAGTTTTGGGTGGTCAACATAATAATTTCATAGCTGTGTATATTGCAATGTGATCAATAAGCGTAGATAATAAGTTTAATAACTAGATAAGTCTAGTTTCCCTCCTCACCATATAAAGATATATAATGTGCAATACAATATTATTGACTAAAGTCACCATACTGTACATTATATCCCCATGACTTACTTATAATATGACTGGAAATTTGTACTTCTTGCCCCCCTTCTCCCATTTCATTCAACCCCCAACACCTCTGTCCTCTGGAAATCACCAATTTGTTCTCTGTGTCTATGACTCTGTTCTATTTTTTTGCTTTAATTTTTAGATTCCACAGATAAGTGAAATCATATGTATCTGTCTTTTCTGCTTGACTTATTTTCCTTAGCATAATATCCTCAAGACATATTCATGTCATTACAAATGGAAAGATTTCATTCTTTTTTAGGGCTGAGTATTCCATTTTATACACAAAATGAAAGCACTAATTCAAAAGGATATATGAACCTTCACATCCATTACATTGTTTACAATAGCTACAATATGGAAACAACCAAATGGTCCATTGACAGATAAATAGTATGTGTGTGTATGTGTGTATATCCCATTTTATACATTTTCTGAAGATAAATACCCAGAGGTGGAGTTCTGGATTATAGCTCTATTTTTAAGTTTTGAGGACCATCCATACTGTTTTGCATAGTGACTGCTCCAATTTACTTCCCATCAACAGCACAAGAGGATTCCTTTTTCTACACATCCTTGCCAACACTGGTTATTCCTTGTCCTTTTGATGCTAGTCATTTTGACAGGTGTTAGGTGATACCTCATTGTTGTCTTGATTTGGATTTCCCTGATGGTGAGCGATGTTGAGCATCATTGCATGTGCCTATTTGCCATCTGTATGTTCATTGGTAAAGGTCTGTTTGATTCTTTGCCCATTTTTCAAAATCCAGTTCTTTTTTATTTTCTTGTTGAGTTGTATGAGTTCCTCACATATTTTGTATACTAACCCTATATGAGATATGTGATTAGAAGATATTTATCTTCTCTTATCTTCAGTAGGTTGCCTTGCTGTGCGGCAACTTTTAATTTGATGTAGTCCCACTTGTTTATTTTTGTTTTTGTTGCCATTGCATTGCATTAACTTTTGAAGAGATCTCTCTGCCTGCTCTTTTGAAAACTGGTTCCTGAGGGGCATGTGTGGAAGCAGAGAAATGAGTGATTTGGCTTGTGCAGTAATTTGGGTGAGAAACTTTGACACTTGGACAGAAATTGTTATGGTGGAAGTCTGGGGAAATAGATTCTGGATATATTTTGAAAGCATAGAAAAGTGAATAAGCTGGTGAGTTATATGTGTGACTTAAGAACAAGAGGATGATGATTCCAAGATTTCGGGCTTTAGCAGCTAGAAGAATGGAGTTGCCACTTATTGAGCTGGGGAAGGATGCAGGTGGAAAGGTTGGAGAGATGTGTACTGTGCATCTCTAGGGGTGGGATTTTAAATTCCTGTCCCCCAGGCACTGCATAATGCTTGGTGTGAAGTTTCAATGGCACTCTTGCTCCATGTGAAGTCTTTTACTGCTCATCACTCTGAGCTCTCATTTCTGAGTGACTTTTTTTATATGACCTTTATAACAAGATTTAACAACTGGTGTATCCATTCATCCAGCAAATGGCTGTTGTTGACAATGCACAAGTTATAAATTTATACTTACTCTTGAGCACACATTTTGTTTCCTAAGCCAGATTATAAATATCTCAAAATATGAATTCAAGAATTATAATTCTATCTCTAAGTATATGTAGAATATCTCTGACCACCCACTCTTGGCATATACATGCTTATGCCTCTTTGATTTAAGCTTGTTTACATCTGGAAAGGTCACATATCTTGAAGTCACAGAAGCACAATATGAAAGAACATTATTCTGGATTGAGGGGACGTGGTTTGGGATAATATTGGTTGATGAGTATTTTAAGCTATGAGGCTTCCTTCCCTTTATGTTTCCCTTTTGTCTACTTTCCTACTGGATCTAATTTGGGATTAGTGTTGGTCTATAGTTAATATTAACAATGGTAATGACCATGATCTGATCATTATTATAACACACTGCAGTGGGACCAAAGGGAGTGTTAACACTATACCAGTGTCTGTACTGTAGAGCAGTATCTGTTTCCCAAAGGGAGCCTGCAAATTTTGAATTTTGCAGAAATGGTTCTTTTATTTAGGGAAAAGCGCATCTAAAGAATATTATGGAGGTAAAAGGATAAGCATCTCAGTCCTGCTCCAGGATGAGGCCCTTAACAATTTGCTTAGAGCACCAATCCCCCAGCTGTAGGCATTTCTTTGTGGGTGCTATCCAAGTGATACCTCCTTGGAGAGGTCTTTCTTGGTCACCTTATACAAAATAGGGTCCAGCATTGCTTCTTAATCTCCTTTGTCCCATGTCCCCTACATTATTATTTATAGTGATTATAAATGCCTGTTATTATATATTTGTTATTTAATGTTACCTGTTTCTCCTCCTACAATATTAACACCCTGATGACAGGGATTTTGTCTGATTTATGTATTATTATATGCTCAGTCACCAGAAAATGAGTTGATGTTAACTAAATATTTGTCAAATGAAGAGCTAAATGAAAGGCAAAGTTCAGGATGGCAAAAGTTGAGCAAAGAGTCTGTAAACTGCTTTGAGAAAAGATCAGTCCACTGTTTGTTTTATTAGGGGTGAGCAAAGACTCTGGAAGTAATTTGAATGTCACTGATCAGTTGCCTTCCTGGGGGCTGCCTAGAAACTTGCATTCAACAGTCTTTGAGAATGAAGGGAGCAAGAATGTTTCTGGTCTGGTAGTACTGACTTCTAAGATGGGTGAGAAACTACGCATCCAGGAAATACTTGGTTCATCCTTTGACTGCCTCTAAGGTCAACTGATTTCAGTGGCTCTCTGGTAGCCAAGATTCTCTTAAACCTAAAATCTCCCCACTCACGGAAGTGTATTTCCTTTGTGACATCATACTGCTTCCTCTGTTAAACCTTGGCAAAATTTCCTACAGGCTTTCCCTTAAGGTGGATTGGATGGTCCTGTGTATCTCTACCTTAAATCCATGTATTGGCTAGAGTATAGGGCAGTGGAGAGCCACACATATGCAGTTCACTTTGGGCATGACCTGAGCTATGCCCTTGGCTCCTCTCTCTCCAGCTAGGCAAGATTGCAATCTACTTTTATGTATTCTTTCCTCCCTTCTAAGAATTCTGGATGATCATCAATGGTCATTCTCCTGCATTATGATTTTACACAGTCTCTTTCCATTCAATCCTTATACATTTCTCTTCTCCAGTTAAGTTGGGTTATGCTAATACTCCTTAATAAGAGTGGGTGCAAGCAACAGGGAGCCAGACTAGGGAATTCGGAACCCAGTGCATGGATACGCTATAAGCAGCTGTTGTTTTTCATGTGATTCTATTTATTTTGTCTTATTTTTTAAAGATTTTATTTATTCATTTGAGAGAGAGAAAGAGAGGAAGAGAGCATAAGCAGCAGGTGGGGAGGGGGAGAGGGAGAAGAAGTCTCCCTGCTGAACAGGGAACCTGATGTGGGGGTTCAATTCTAGGACCCTGGGATCATGACCTGAGACCTCAGATGCTTAACTGACTGAGCCACCCAGATGCCCCCCTTTATTTTATTTTATATTTTTAAAAGATTTTATTATTCATTTGAGAGAGTGAGAGAGTATGTGATTCTGTATAGTAAAATGTTTTTCACTGTAATATTTGTTGAGTTCCACTGATTTGTTTACCAGTAAATGAAAAGAGAGAATATGGCCTCATGTTTTGGACCACATTTAGATGAGCTAGATCAGTAGTAGCTGCACAAAATGTATTGGCAGATCAGACAGGAGTGAGATGCATAGAAAATTAGGAGGGAAAGAAGAGTGTCAAGTGGAAACATATCAAGGTATGCAGTGACTCAGATATGTTTAGGGGAGGGCACTAAATTCACAGGGGACTTAGTTAAGGCAGATAGGAAAATTAAGAGATACTCAAGTTATAACAATAACAAAACTAGTTATTACTCTATTTATTCTCTATTCCAGGTAGTGTACTAAGAATACTTTTCATGAATTCTTATATTTAATCTTCATAGTAACACCATGGAATAAAACCCTACTTAGTGCTTCTATCTCTATGTTAAGTAGAACTGGCTTAGTAGTAACCTGGGGGTTTTTATCTACTCACATATTCGATTGGCATTTCTTGAGCTCTCAGAAGATGTACATGGTATTAAGAAGTGAAGAAACATTCTTATCAACTTGCCCAGTAGCTTCAAAAAAGTTACCTCCCAATGAGAAAACATTATTACCTTGGCACAGGCTGAAGGCTACCATGTCCACTTTGGCCATGAGGAACCACATCTATGCTCAGTTTTTGACATATGTGAACAATTCCATTGAAGTAAAAGCCGGAAGGAGATTCTCATGGAGGTTTTGGTACATTTTTTTTTTTAAATTATTAAGGACATGTAAAGGATCTGACAAAATTTTTGTTGTTTTAGTATTTAGATACACTCTCAGATTTTCACAATGGATGTTGTACACAATCCAAAAGAGTATTTAAAAGAATGAATATTCAAGTACATTAGCTTTCTTGGACAGAAAACCAATACAAATTGAATAAAACTGAGGCATTTGAGTCTAGAATTTGATCTCTGTTCCCATTTATTGACATGATTTGGCCCATTTCCTTTGCCTTCTCTTCAACCATTCCTCAACTTTTATTTTTCCATTTTAGGATGTTTTTGTACACTTAGTATTGGTTATTCTCCATTGATCCTACACTCTTTTTTTTTTAAGATTTTATTTATTTATTTGACAGAGAGAGAGATCACAAGTAGGCAGACAGAGAGGCAGGCAGAGAGAGAGGAGGAAGCAGGCTCCCTGCCGAGCAGAGAGCCCAATGCAGGCCTCGATCCCAGGACCCTGAGATCATGACCTAAGCCGAAGGCAGAAGCTTTAACCCACTGAGCCACCCAGGAGCCCCTGATCCTAAACTCTTTATTTATTTTTCCCTCAATTAAACATAGCACCCTGAATCACTCAAGGTCATGTGGGTGATTGAGAAGCCTAGAAATAAAATTTATCTCCATTCATTAGTCTGTGCCCCTATTAAATCAGGAGAAAAGTAGCCTTTCTTTCCCCTCTATTTATTCCATATTTTTTTTTCTTTACTTCAGAGCCCAGTACAAATTTTGAGGGTCTATGAAATCAGCAGGGTAAGTGGAGAAAACATAAATGAATTTACCAGAATTGGTATGTCAGCTTTGGAAGATACATTTCTTAGCTATGTTCTCTCCTTCCTCAAACCCAAATATGTCTCGTGAGGGGTTAATTGTGTAACATTCTCAGGTGGAGGTATATTAAAAGACTTCTAATATTTCTTTTAACATTAAATTTATAGAATTTCTGATTCTATGTTGGTCAGTGATTATTACCGGTAACCCCATCTGTTTAATAGGTAAACAAAAAAACTATAATCTTTCACTTATACAAAAATTCAGTGTGGGTGTTCAGCAATCAGCCTTTTATATGGTGGTGGAAGGTATCTGATTCCTTCTGTCTTATGACTCCCTAATCTTTTAGGGCATCCTACCAGTCTGAATTTAGGTAGAAAATAAGGGAACTGTGTAGAGATATTATATACTTTTTCTGCTCAAAATCTATTATCAATAACTAGTCACATGGCACATGAAGAAGCCACCATTATTGGGGAACATGGTTGCTGCGAAGATAGTTTTCTATGCCACATATGAATTATGACTGGGGATAATAAAATACCAAAATTTATTTTTCATTGGCCTAGAGACATAATTAAGGATTAAGGAAAAATTATACCTGACTCCATTTTTAATGACATAAATTCATATTAAAATATTTCCTTAGGAAAAGATCAAGGATTAACATACACAATTTTCTGTTGCAGAAGAGAGAAATCAACCAGGGAACTATCCTAAAACTTTGTCACAGATTTTTAGGGTAATTTAGGTTTGACTATGTATATTCTTTGACTCCTCCTTTTTCAATTAAACATGTAAATCCCATAATTTTTCATTCAAATGTTAGAAGAGTTAAGAAATAATTTAGAGAAAGATTGTGCTAAAAAATAAACATTTAAAATTTTATGTATAAGACCTACTAAAATAACCAATGTGAACATATTTCTTGGGCTGATATAAAGAAACATTAAAGGAGCATTCAGGATGGGCCTCAGCAAAATAAAGAGCATGAATAGATCCACCAGTGTTGTACCAAAAATGGAAAAGACTTTCAGGTCAGCTCATCCAGCAACTAATAAATAGAACCTGCTGATTCTTAGTGCTGGACATCAGTTATAACAATGGAAAACTTTCTGTTGTTTGTTTTCTTAATTTTTTTTAATTTATTTTTTTTAATTGTTACTTAATTTTTTTTTCCAGTGTTCCAAGATTCATTCCCCATTCCCCACACCCAGTGCTCCACACTTTAGGTGTCCCCAGTACCCACCACCAGGCTCTCCCATCCTTCCAGCCCCCTCCCTCCAAGTCGCTCAGTTTGTTTCTGTGTCCAAAGTCTCTGTTGTTTCATCTCCCTCCCTGGATTACCCTAGTTCCCATTTACTTTCCTTCTCCCACTGTCCTCCAGGTTACCCCTCATGTACTGCAAGTAAGTGAAACCATGTGATACTTGACTTTCTCTTCTTGGCTTATTTCGCTCAGCACAATCTCTTCCAGTCCAGCCCATGTTGCTACAAAAGTTGGATATTCATCCTTTCTGATGGAGGCATAGTATTCCATTGTATATATGTACCACATCTTCTTTATCCATTGTGGTTGATTTTAGGGATACCGTGGGGGCATCTCTAGAACGATAAAGGAGTACAAGAAGATTGCTTTTGAAAGTGAAACTTTGAAATCATTAACTATGTTGATATAAAAAAATAATTTTAAGAAATAGTATAGTTTCTGGCCCTTTAAGGTTTGCCCATAACTCAAACAAATGTATTCAGATGTCTAAAAAAAAAATACACTCATCAAAGATGAAATTGGACGGCCGTGGAAGCATAGAAAAGGAAATTATACAGGCAATGTATCCAGGTTCCAAAAAAGCTTTACAAGAGGGAAGGTACAGTATTCAGTGGTTCCAATGGGCAGCATCCTGCCTCCAGCTAACACACTTCAAACAAGCCCTTCAAGTTGGGCCACCTGATGACTAGGTCTCACTTCCCCCTCAATAACAAGTATCTAAGTTACGTTTTGCTTTCTGAGTCATTTATGAGAACGAGATACACCAATTTACTGATGTGCATGCCCTAGACTTGGAGATAGTCATATTTCTCATTATAAAATAATATACTTTTTTCAGAGTTATAGATCAGTCTTGGTTGACGGATGCCTTCTTGGTGTGCTAAGCAAATAAAATTCATAGCCTACAAGTTTGAGGGCCTGACACTGGTCTGAGAGAAAATGACCAAGTTAATGAATGACAAAATCCCATATAGACTTTCTAGGAGATGTTTTACTCACTTTTCTCAAGTTTGTTAAAATCCCCTCTATAATGGGGCGCCTGGGTGGCTCAGTGGGCTAAACCTCTGCCTTCTGCTCAGGTCATGAGCTCAGGATTCTGGGTTGGAGCCCCACATCGGGCTCTCTGCTCAGCAGGGAGCCTGTTTTCTGAAATTCTCTCTCTGCCTGCCTCTCTGCCTACCTGTGATCTCTCTCTCTGTCAAATAAATAAATAAAATCTTTAGAAAAAAAATCCCCTCTATATCAGTGCAATGGCTTAAACATTTGTATTTTTTAATTTTAGAAACATTTGAATTGTCAGTAATACCAAGGTCACTTTACTCAAATTAGAAAAAAAAAGAGAAAAAGAAAATTTAATAATTTAAATTGGCTAGATCAGGAATGCCAATACCATATGTGCAAACTTTATTCTCTATTCCATTTTAGTCCTTAGAGAAATGTTAATTATCTCTAGTTATTATTCCATGAATATATTTTGTAGATTATGTAAAAGTAGATAGCAGCAATAACTGCAACATTTTATCCATATTAGTTCATAAAGAAATGTTTCCTTTCTTGCCAATTACCTTGTTTGGTTCAATTAGACCAAATGTATTAAGCAAAGTTGCTAATTTTTAGCAAAACCATTACTGTATTAGTGAAAGTAAACATTCTTGTAGTGGTCCTTGCTGTGTTAAAATACAAGTGTCCCTTCTGAGTTATAATAGGATTTGATTACAGACACTTCTAGCTGTCAGGGAACTCATGTGGTTTAGGGACTCTAAGCTGGATTCTGAAGCCTGAGCTCATGTCACCGAGGAGGGAGAAAGTCTGAGAAACCACTGTGTACATTATACAGTGTCTGCACTGAGCTGAGAACTCTGATGTCAGTGGTGAGTGTGTGCCCCAGACAGAGCATGGATCTGTGCCCCCAATCCAATTATCCTTATCATTAATGGGAATCCAATTCCCTCTAACTTTTCATCACTCCTAGTCACCTGGGAGACCCACACAGCTTCATTTGCCAAGAATGTCAGAGTTTTTATTTTCACGCTGATGGAAATCAAACACAGTCACTATCCATTCCATCAATAACATTAGTGAGGCCAATATCAGAATGCAGGGGGTCAAGATACCTCATGGCTCTGATTTTCATGACCTACATTTAAAAATTCCATTTCATGTAAGGAATTCACATGTGTTCTTACTATATGCTAAACAAAGCGATGGAGCCTTCAGCTGGGGTGAAGAGTCTTGAGTTCTAGTCCCACTGTACCTTTCATATATTGCCTATAACATTAGGCAAAACATAACCAAATTGATTTTGGTTCTAAAAAATTACACTATTGGGAATCTTTGCTAGTTCCCTCAATTCACAGTCTGAATGAGTTTGTTTACCAGAATTTACTATACATGGGAAATGAGGGTTGGTGAACTCATATTCATCATCTGCCATTCTGTACCAAACACGATATATACCTGTTGGTTGTTTGTATTTTCATGTCAACCCAGTGATGTAGGTAAGCTTACCTCCATTTATGGAAAAGAAAACTGAGTTTTATAGGGATCTGAAAAGCTAATAAGTAATCCTAGGACTTTCTAACTCTGCACTCATATTCTTTCCACACTACAAATTTGAAAATAAACTTTTAAAGAGTTGTCATAATGATTTTATATTTCATGATCAAATACAAGGCTTAGTATGATTTAGATTCTGGCCAACATGTGATAATAAATGTCATGGTGAGAAGAAGGCCTGAATGATTGTACACACTATAAAACAGCCTTGGTAGGTCTAGAGTTATTGCAGAAGGTGTAGATAAATGACCTAGGAAAAAGGAGATGTTGTCATGGATGAGGCTGGCCAAGGGTATGTCCTATTTCAAATGGAGGTATTCTACATTTTGAGAGTAAAGGAAATCAATAACATGATCTGACTTGTGATTTAGAGGAGGTGCTGGAAACCAGAAGGCCAATAATTAGCCTTCCAAAAGTCAGGCAAGAGGTAATGAGATTCTCAATAAATTATCATCCTCTATAAACTTATCTGGAGGAAAACATACTCATCTACTTAGAAATCTGAAACACTTCTGTAGCTCACAGTTGTGGCAATTAGCTAATACTTTCTTAACGAAAACTTTTATTTTGAGATAGAGATTCACAGGAAGTTGTAAAGAAATGTACACAAAATACTGTGAACCCTTCATCCAGCCTCTCTGTAGATTGTAAAACTGTTGGGAATACACTTTTGAAAGAAAAAAAAAATTCAGGATTTGCACCATATACCAAATTGATCATAATTCTACAGTGATTATAATCTTTAAAAAGGCAACAATATCATAAAATGACCAGAGGGAAAAATATATATAATTATAGCCTTTTGAATGACATTGTAAATATTACACCAAAAACAAACACCATGAAGGAAAAAAATAAGCTATGATGTATATGCTTTTGAAAAGTTCTGTGTTGGGTGTCTCAGTTGGTTAAGCATCTGCCTTCAGTTCAGGTCATGATTCTAGGGTCCTGGGATCAAGTGGCACATTGTGTTCCCTGCTCAATTGGGAGCCTGCTTCTCCTTCTCCCTTTGTCTTGTGCTCTCTTGTCTCCACTCCCCCTGCTTGTGCTCTCTCTCTGTGTGTCAAATAAATATATATATATATATATATATATATACATATATATATATATATTTTTTTTTTAAAAGCTCTGTGTTAAAATACAAATGATGAAGTAGCTCAAAATCTACCGGTGATATTTCTGTCCTAACCATCGGCAATTCCAAAGGATTTGTCTAGTAGGACTCATGGGGAAAAGTGGCACTACTCACCAGGCTTGTTGCTCAAGTAGGACACTCGGTCTCTGAAAGGAGTTGCCTTCAAGGATTTAGTCACCCCCTGGCTGACCCTGTTTCTCCTAGACTTACATTTCAGAGACAACAAGTCAACCATTGTCCAAACACAATCTGCCCCTGACAAAGATGCTATGTGGAAGGGACTTTCTTCAAGTTTCAAGTAAATGTTTCCGAAACAGGGAAGTCAGGAAACGTTTCCTTAAAGAAATTCTAAAGATCTGCCAGAAGGAAAGATGGCGCCAGGCAACAGGGAAACATATACAATGGTCTAATGGTGGGAGGGATCATGGAGGAGGCCAATGGAGGGCCAGTGGATATTCTGGAGCACAGAAAGGGGGGCAGTGAATTTCAGCAAGTACACGTTGGTCTTTCAGATGTACCCAGTGTCCAACTCATATAGCTGAAGAGGAAACAATAGGATATGTTCAGAAAGGGTAGATAATAAAAGCCACAATGTTTCCCAAGAGGTAAAAAATTAGCATCTGTTTTGAATGACCATTACCTGTAATCCAAAGACTATTAAAGAGTAAAGCAGTCAGATCACATGCATCATCCATAATGTTTCAGACTCCTCATTGCTCTGGATCTCAAATCTGAATCATAGATTTGTTTAATTTATGGTATAATCAAGTTTGAGATGTATCTTGTGACACAAAGGCAGATCAGCTTGTGTCACTTCCCCGAAAAGAATCAATTATTGCTTCTCCAGCAATCTTAGAGTAAAAATCTCTCTCTCTCTCCTCTCTCTCTCTCTCTCTCTCTCTCTCTCTCTCTCTCTGTTTTTGGCTTGCCATGTGTGGCCCTAATAATCTGACCCAGGCTTACTGCTCTTGAATCAAGAACTGGATGTTTTCCCACTGTTCCAGTCTTCCTTTTAAGTAGGACACTGGGCTTTTGTGTCTTTCATCTCCCTCTGTCTTGTCCTCAGAAATATTTAGCCACCCATCAGCTTAAGTAAATCTACTCTCAGAAACTTTTCAGTAATCCCCAGCAAAGCTGTACTCCTATTTTCTTTCTTTACACATTGCATATTAATCATCAAAAAAATTATTTCTCTTCAAGTCTGCAATGGCATGAGAAGTATATAGTTTATATTAATTTCTAGATGCATGCTTAGTATGATGACTGCCACATATTTTGGATGAATGAACCATCTGTGCATATAATTAAAAGATTTCTCTTTGTTATTAGGAATTCAGGAGATTCCTGTTTTTTACTCTAGGGAGTAGAGAAGTTCTGATGTACTATGGATCATTTTTGAATGACTACATGTAAGCCTACTTTAATCACTTTATTCTTAATCTATTTGTATGGACATTGTGTTTGATGCACACGGTCAGACTGAATCTTTTGGAGGGAAAAACCATGTTCACCTCATCTCTGTATTCCCAGGTAGTACCAACCATAGATTATGTAATTAAAAATATATAATTTTTGCTCTTCAATTACTTTTTTTTGGAAAAAAGGACAAAGATTTAAGTGTAGGCTTTTTACTTTTGATATTTAACCAAATTTTTCTCATATCTCTTGCTCATGGGGTTGGGTCTCCACACAAGAGCATTTTCTTCTATTCCCGCAGCCAAGCTGAAATAGACATTTAACTAAGATTTTGTTCTCGACATCCCTACTTAGGCTGTTCTTAATAAATGCAGTTGTTATTTCTAAGTCAGTTGTTGTAATTATATTTTTGTTGGCTTTATTCTTTATATTTCTTCTCCAGATGGTCCACAATTTAGGTTTTTGGCTTCCCTCCTAATATCAAACTATAGGACTATTACACCATCTTCTTTTAAAAACAAATCTCAATTGATTTCTTATTTGCCAATGGCTAGACCTTTGAAAGTCCTCCTCTTGGGGCCCTTCGTATCTCAATGATTTCATTATGGAAGAGAGACCCGTGGGAGATCCTGTTTTTCATTTCAGTCTGAACAACATTCTGGCAAAACTCTGATACCATGGATTAGATTTTGACATCCTTACTTTCATATAAAACATTATAAAAGTGTTCTCTGAAAATTCTGCTGAACTGAAACTCATGAACTACCTGCCTCATGACAACATTAACTGGAAAACAGGGCCATTTTTTATAAAACAAAAAAGAAGAGTGATATGCAAGTTTGCAACTCAAATGCAAAGGAATTTTGAATGCGTACTTAAATTGTAAAGGGGGTCATGTCCACACTTACTTTTTTAATTCAAGAAGGGACAGCATAGGTATATCAATTCTCTGACCTTCCATTTCCCTTAAAAAAAATAGAAAAAAAATAGTACACACTGTGTCATCTTCCCCCTGAGGATGAGCTAAGTTAATTTATGAAAAGCCATCACCATCACCATCATCATCATCATATCATTATCACCATCTTAATAAATGTTAACTGCTATTAGTAGTAGCAGTTTGTATTGTTATACTATACTAGTTAACATTTGAAGATCAGTCAGAGACACAAAACTAAATGTTTACCAAAAATTACTGGGATTTGCATAATTTCTTCCCCCTCTTTAAAAAAAAATGAATAGTTAAAACTGAAATCATATGCAATTTTTTTTTTTTTTTTTTTTTTTTTTTTTTTTACAGGGTCAGCTAATTTAACTTAATTCATGGATAGAACTGATTCCAGGTTAAGTGTTACTCTCTGGGTGAGCATTTCAAACCCTGTCAATGTAACTGTGAGAGAATAACTGGGACATAAATGAAAATTCCTGGCAGGAAAAAGAAGAGTTGAGAGGGTGAAACATGGAAACGCCTATGGCTTTTTAGGTGAAAGGCAGATAAAAATGTCTGGGAGAGGGAGTCCTTGTCATTGTTAATCACATCCGGGAACCCCATGATTTCACTTCAGAAGCAGCTGGTCTTCATGGCTAATGGCAACTTCCAGTCGCTCACAGAGCTGTTTCGGTTTGAGTCATCACACAGGTAGATGGCGGTGTCATTTTGTGTAACAGACTCTACTGTAGGTGATTATAATGGTGAGTATGGTAGGGCCATACCGGTCTTCTTTCCCAGTGCTTATCCAGCCACCAGCATGGTACCTGGCCCATGTGTTGAGCTGGATGAAAATGTAAAAGGAAGAACATAAAAAAAGAAAGAGTCAATTTCATATAATTCTAAATATTCACACATTTCACAAATTAAAAATGGACTTTAACTTAATTACCTAGGAACTTAAAAAATCTTGGCACTTAAGCTTTGCCTTAGACAAATAAATCAGAATTTCAGGCAGTGGGATCCAGACATTAACAGTATTCTTTTTTAATATTTATTTACTTAACAGAGAGAGAGAGAGCACAAGCAGGGGGAGCAGCAGAAGGGGAGGGAGAAGCAAGCTCCCCACTGAGCAGGGAGCCCAATGCAGAGCTCTATCTTAGGACCCCGAGATTATGACCTGACACAAAAGCAGATGCTTAACAGGCTGAGCCCCCCAGGTGCTCCTAGGTGTCAACACTATTTTTAATAATCTTTCCAGGTGCTTCTACCAGGCAGCTTATGTTGACAAACACTGACCTAGACCCAAACCAGTGGAACACAGTAAATGTGATCCAAAAGAATGACTAATACAAAAGAACATATGATTGCCTCATGGGTCAATATTTATTTTTTACATTTAACCATTCATTTATTCAACAAACATGCAGCCATAGCTATAGTAGGAAATGTGATTGATACAAAGATTTATAAGATAGATATGCTATACTTATAGCTTATAGTCTTAAAAAATAGGTACCCATATACTATGATACAAAAATCTTATAAAGAGTAACAGATGAAGTACATTGGAAGTTATTAGGGCGAAGATATTATCTTCAAGAAGACATCCTGGGAGCGTTTCTAAAAAAAGGGGCAGTTGAATACACCTTATGAGTGCAAATAAGGCATACAGAAAATGTTATGTTCATTTATTCCTTTTAAAAGTTTTGTTAAGTCTCTCATGTTTCTCTACTTGGCTTATTTCACTCAGCATAATCTCTTCCAATCCAGTCCATGTTGCTACAAAAGTTGGATATTCATCCTTTCTGATAGAGGTGTAGTATTCCATTTTATATATGTACTCAGAAACAAACTGAGGGTCTTGGAGGGAAGGGGTGGGGGAATGGGAGAGCCTGGTGGTGGGTACTTAGGGCACATATTGCATGGAGCACTGGGTGTGGGGCATAAACAATGAATCTGGGAACACTGAACAAATAAAATAAATTAAAAAAATTTTGTTAAAATATCAATAACCATTATAATGTGGCAGAGTATTGATGTCATTTTACGTAGATCATTCATCCAGTGAGATTTCCAGGTAAATATATGAATGTAATAACAGTCATAGAAGTAAGACTACTTAGAAATAGTTGAAGATACATCTGATTTCAAGTTATTTCACCAAGTATTTTTATACCTGGATGTCTAAATTCTCAATTTCCATTTTGTTTTTTAAGATTTTATTTATTTATTTGACAAAGAGAGAGATCACAAGTAGGCAGAGAGGCAGACAGAGAGGGAGGGGGGAAGCAGGCTCCCTGCTGAGCAGAGAGCCCAATGCAGGCCTTGATCCCAGGACCCTGAGATCATGACCTGAGCCGAAGGCAAAGGCAGAGGGTTTAACCCACTGAGCCACCTAGGTGCCCCTCAACCTCCATTTTCTTAAGCAAGGATAGTGATTACTTAAAAAGCCATATATTGAAGTTTAACTCACTCCAGTGGTTCAACTTATCAGACTTACAATATTCAAGTTATTTTGCTTTTGGCACCAGTACATTAGGACCTGCCCTGTGCTTCCTGTGTATCTAGGAGCAAGACTAGCTTATGACCTGCAATTACCTATTGGAGTAATGAGCTATGCTTTGCTTTCTCTGGCATTTTCTATTCTAACAGATTTAGCAGTAGTAATAAGGCAAACACACACATGTGTACGTTCTGAGTAAAAGTCAATCTATTTTCACCCACTTAACCCTTTCCACACAAGTACATTCATGTACCTTTCACCTTTGACTCCCTGTCTTGTCCATACTTTCTAATTTCTACTATAAGAAAAGAAGTGTAGGATATTGCTGGGTTGGCTCATTAAGGCTTCAGCACTTGGATCACATTACTGCTTTGTTTATTCTCTAAAGAAGTATTTACTGATCCATATTATCTTACACAGCCTCTCAGGCACTGGAAATAGAATAGTACATTAAACAGACAGAAAAAAATCTCTGTTAAATGTATTTTATATTTTAGAAGGAGATAAAGGCAATGAACAAAGTTAATTATTACAATATGTAGTATTTGTGGGCTCCTGGGTGGCTCAGTTTTTAAGCGTCTGCCTTCGGCTCAGGTCATAATTCTGGAGTCCCAGAATCGAGCCCTGCATCAGCTTCCTGCTTGGTGGGAACCCTGCTTCTCCCTCTCTCACTCCTCCCTATCTGTGTTGATCTTTTTAAAATAAGCAAATAAAATCTTTAAAAAACCCACCAAAACCAATATGTAATATTTGAGATGTTAAATGTGCTAAAGAGAAAAAGCAGGACAAGAGATAAAAAATATTAGTGGGGTTGTTGTCACCAAGATGGTGGCATGAGAGAACCCAGCTTCTGTCCTTCCACAAAGATCAATGATTAGATAGGTTTTCATGAATAAAAACAGCTCTTGGAGAGCTCTAGAGACTTTGTAAGAAACTTCAGCAACACAATGAAAGAAAAACTGGAAGAGAGGGAAGACAACTTGATTTTTCCTGCATTACCCCATCCTCCAAACTGGCATTGTTCTGTGCCAAAAGGGATCCTCTAAACTATAAAGAGTTCCCTTGATGGGAAAGAAAGTATGAAGTGAGCAACCAGCTTACTCAGCTTTGGAAGGGGATTGTACAATGGTCCCACTTCAATTTCATTCCACTCAGACCATCAAATCTGAGACATAAAGAGGCAGACAAGAAAAAAGGGAAGAAAAGCAAGGGCTACCAACAGCAACCACACAGCAGGAGTGATTGCAATTCAGAGATGTGCTTGGCAAACAAACCCAACTGCTTTCTCCACTGAAGGAGCAGATGGCCAGTGCAGATACTGTAGATTTCACCAGCTTTCTGTCTGTTGTCAGG
Source organism: Spilogale gracilis (assembly GCA_004023965.1). Classification (NCBI taxonomy): domain Eukaryota; kingdom Metazoa; phylum Chordata; class Mammalia; order Carnivora; family Mephitidae; genus Spilogale; species Spilogale gracilis. Next base: position 14,446 of record PITA01020026.1, on the reverse strand, counting down.
TGCCTGAGCTCCTCCTCCTCAAAACTTCCATCTGAGCCCATGAACTCTACACCAGCAGCCTGCCCAAGCCTCTGTGGCTGCATGAGAACAAAATTTCAGAGTACTCCGGGAGCTGGGCCCTATTACTGTGCACCTGCTTGAGGCTAGCCCTTCCAGCTGTGCATCTGCATACTGCTGGCCTGACAACTGTCACCAACCTCCAGCATGCAAGCATACCTGGGAGAGACCACACAGTCACATACCTGAACTCTCACAGAACTGACATCTAGGGCCCTGCAGGTATTTGTGGGCATGAATTAGGCCCTGTCCACGATCATAGTGTGTGCATCACTACCTGATGTTAGTCACTCTAGTTGAGCACCTGCCTCTGTAGAGCTCAAACCATATCACCAGCTTCCACTTCCATGTGCCCAAGATGAGACTCAATTGCCATGGTAGCATATGTGTTGATATCCAGGGCCCCTGCAACTACCAGTGTGTCTGCAGTTGGCCATGGCTCTTGTTTCCTGATCCCTACAGTACATTTGTGTCTGCAACTGGCCCCTGCCATTACATTGCTGGCTCACAGTTGAGTGTGTGCATACCAGACTCTCGTCACCTCTGATGCCTGCCCTGGTTTCTAGCTGCTGGAGCTGCCGGGGCTGCTGAGGATACCAACAGCCCTTGCAGACTCCCTTGTAAATCCCCTATAAGCACTAACTAAGGACTACAGGGTTTTTGATGCTCTGGACATCAATGGCAAAAACCAAAGAGGCATCATGGTCCTAGGGGCCAGCACATGCCCCCATACTACATTGTCAGACCTGAGGTCAGAGCAAACTTCAGTGTTCTCCTACCTGTTGGTGAAAGTCTTCCCTTACCAAAACCAGTCCATAAATTCTGAAAGAAGGAATCCTTCTTCAAATGTGTGGACACCTACAAAAGCCTATAGGAGTATCAAAAAAATCAGGAAAATGTGACTGTACCAAAGGAATCAGAAAACCTTAGGTAACTGGCCCCAGAGATATGTAGAATTAAGAATTACCTAATGAATAATTCAAAATAATTGTCCTAATGATGCTCATAGAGCTACAAGAGAACTCATGTAAATGATTTAATAATTTTAGGAACTAATACAAAAACAAAAGGAGCAGTTCAATAAACATAGAAACATGAAATAAAAAAAAAAGAACCAAACAAATTTTGGAGCTAAAGAAAACAGGGGCTACTAAACTAAAGAATTCAGTAGAGATTTAACAGTAGACTTAACCAAGCAGAAGAAAGAATAAGTGAATTAAAAGACAGATCAATTGAAATTATCTAATTGGAGAAGCAAACAAACAAACAAACAAGATTAGAAAACAGTAAAAAACACCTCAACATGATCTATGGGATACCATGAAAAGAACAAATTTGCAAATTATGGAAATCCCAGAAGAAATGGAGAAAGGGCAAAAAGCTTATTTAAAGAAATAGCGGTATAGAAATTCCCAAATCAGGGAAAGATTTGGATATCCAAGTTTATAAGACTCATAGGTCACTAAGCAAAATCAACTTAAACAGATCTCCAAGGTGCATTATAATAAAATTGTCAAAAATCACACATGAAGAGAGAATCTAAAAACAACAATAGAAAACAGCTTATAACTCCCAAAGAAGCCCCATAAGACTATCAACAGAATTATCAGAAAACACCTTCAGGCAGGACAGAATGGGATGATTTATTCAAAGTTTTGAAAACAACAACCAAAACAAAAAAGCTGTCAATGAAGAATACTTTACACAGCAAAGCTGTCCTTCAGAAATGAAAGAGAGATAAAGACTTTCCCAGACAAGTAAAAGCTGAACAATTTATCACCACTAGACCTGCCTTATAAGAAATGCTGAAAGGAATTCTTCAAGCTAAGATAAAAAGATGCTAATTTATAACGTGAAAACATATGAAAAGTATTCAACACATTGACAAAGGAGTATATAGTCTGACTCAGAATACTTTAATAATGTAATATTAACCACTTAATTCTAGTATAAAAGCTAAAGGACAAGCATAATTTAAAAAAAGAACTATGGCTACAATAATTTGTTGATGGATACACAATAAAAAAAGATAAATTGAGATTTCAAAAACATAAAAGTGAGGGAATAAAAAGGTAAAATTTTTGTATGTGATTAGATTTATCAGCATAAAATGGACTATTATATTTATAAGATATTTTATGTATGCCTCAGGGTAACTACAAAGCAAAGAGTTATAGTACAATCACAAAAGATAGGGAAGGGAATCAAGGTATACTACTATTGAAAGTTATCAATTCACAAAGGTGGGCAGCAAAAGAGGAAGAAAGGAACAAAAGAACTACAAAACAGCCAGAAAACAAGAAGATGACATTATTAAGTCCTTACCTATCAGTAATTACTCTAAATATAAATGAATTGAATTTTCCAACCAGAAGACATGAGCGACATCAAACAAGGCCTTTTGAACAGTGAAGAAAACCATCAACAAAACAAAAAGGCAACTTACTGAGTGGGAGAAGATACTTGCAAATTTATATCCAATAAGGGATTGATATACAAAATAAGTAAAGAACTCATACCTATTGAGTTCTAGGTGTATAACATGTATATATAAAAATAACAATAACAACAGCAAAACCCCCCAAATAATTCAATTTAAAATGTGCAGAGGATCTGAATACATATTTTTCCAAAGAAGACATATAGGTGATCAACAGACATATAAATAGATGATAAACATCAATAATCATCAGGGAAATGCAAATCAAAACTATAATGGGATATCACCTCACTCCTGTGTGAATGGATAAAGTAAACAGAAGAAAAAACAAGTGTTGGCAAGGATGTAGAGAAAGAGGAACACTTGTACCTTGTTGGTGAGAATGGAAACTGGTGGGGCCACTGTAGAAAACCGTGTGCAGATTCCTCAAAAAAATTAAAAATGGAATTACTAGTCATTCCACTACTGGGTATTTACCCAAAGAATATGAAAACACGAATGTGAAAAGGTATATGCATACCTATGCTGATTGTAGCATTATTTATAATAACCAAATTGTGGAAGTAGCCCTAGTGTCCATCAACAGATGAATGGATAAAGAAGATATATCTCTATCTCTATCTCTATCTCTATCTCTATCTCTATCTCTATCTCTATCTCTATCTCTATCTCTATCATCTATATCTATATGTAATGAAATATTACCAGGTATAAAAAAATAGAATCTTACCATTTCCAACAATCTGGATGGTTCTAGAGAGTATAATACTAAGAGAAATTAGTCAGCCAGAAAAAGACAAATACAATATAATTTCACTCATATGTGGAATTTTAGAGACAAAACAAATGAACAAAGAAAAAAAAGACATACCAAAAAATATACTCTTAACTATAGAGAATAAACAGATGGTTACCAGAGAGCAGGTATGGAGGAGGATGAGTAAAATCAGTGAAGCCGATTAAGAATAAGTACACTTATCATAATGAGCACTGAATAATTCATAGAATTGTTGAATCACAATATCGCACACCTGAAACTAGTATAAAACTGCATGCTAACTATACTGGAATTAAAATCAAAAACAAAACAAACCAACAAAACAAAAAGCTAAAAACAAATACCACATGATCCATTAATTCCACTTCTGTGTATTCACTCAAAGAAAGTAAAAAAAACCCCACTAATTTAAAAAGATATGGTGGCACCTGGGTGTCTCAGTTGGTTAAGCCACTGCCTTCGGCTCAGGTCATGATCCCGGAGACCCAGGATCGAGCCCCACATTGGGCTTCCTGCTCGGCGGGAAGCCTGCCACTCTCACTCCCCCTGCTTGTGTTCCCTCTCTAGCTGTGTTTCTCTCTGTCAAATAAATAAAGTCTTTAAAAAAAAAAAAGATATGCACACCTTATGCTTACTGCAGCATTATTTACAATAGCCAAGTTTTGGACAACAAGAGTATTCATCAATAGAAGAATGGGTAAAGAAGATGTGAGAGATAGATGGTCAATAGATAGCCATAAAAAAGAATGAATGTTGTCATTTCTTTTTTTTTTTTTTAAAGATTTTATTTATTTGATAGAGAGAAACACAGTCAGAGGGGGAACCCAAGCAGGGGGCAGTGAGAGAAGGAGAAGCAGGCTTCCTGCCGAGCAGGGAGCCCAATGTGGGACTCGATCTTGGGTCTCCGGGATCATGACCAGAGCCGAAGGCAGTCGCTTAACCAATTGAGCCACCCAGGCCCCCCAAAATTTTGTCATTTCTGATAATGTGGATGGACCTAGAAGGAATTGTGCTAAATGAAATAAGTCAGATAGAAAAAGACAAATACCATATGATTTTAGTTATATGCGGAATCTAGAAAATAAACAAAAACCAGAAATAGACTCATAAGATACAGGGAACATACTGGTGACTTCCAGAGGTGAGAGGAGTGGAGTCTGGAAAGAATAAGTAAAGGGAATTAGAAGGTAGAAACTCCCACTTATAAAATAAATGAGTCCCAGGGAAAAATATTATGCCATAGGGAATATAGTTTAAAATACTGTAGTAACTTTCTATAATGACATATGGTAACTATGCTTATCTTGGTGAATTTTTTTTAATGTATATAATTGTAAAATAACTGTTACATACCTTAAACAAATATACTATTGTATGTTAACTATACCCCAACTTAAAAAAAAAAAAAGGCAGTATGAGAGGTTAGACTAAAATAAAACAAAGCAAATGATCCAAATATATGTTGCCTACAAGAGACAAACTTTAAGGGTACACAGAGGCTTAAACTGAGGGGATAGAAAAAGATACTCCATGTAAGTGAAAAACAAAAGATAGCAAGCATAGCTATAATTATATCAGACCAAAGAGACTTGAAGCCAAAATGGTAAGATAAAGAAGGTCAGGGGGCGCCTGGGTGGCTCAGTTGGTTGGGCAACTGCCTTCGGCTCAGGTCATGATCCCGGACACTGCGGGATCGAGTCCCGCATCGGGCTCCCTGCTCAGCGGGAAGCCTGCTTCTCCCTCTCTCACTCCCCCTGCTTGTGTTCCCTCTCTAGCTGTATTTCTCTCTGTCAAATAAATAAAATCTTAAAAAAAAGAGAGAGAAGGTCATTACATAATAATAAAAGCATCAATTCATCAAGAAGATACAATGATCATAAGTACATATGTATCCAACATTAGAGCCCTGAATATATTAAGCAAATACTAAAATATCTAAAGGGAGAAATATAGGACAATGCAATAATAGAGCATCTGCATCCAGATGCTCTATCCCAGCACACTGGGATCATGATCTGGATCCCTGCTCAGCAGGGAGTCCCCTTGTTCCTCTGCCCCTTCCTGCCCTGTTCATGCTCTCTCTCTCAAATAAATAAAATCTGGAAAAGAAAATTCACAAGGAAGTTTTGGAATGGATCCATAATTTAGACCAAGTGGACCTAACAGACATAAACAGAACAGTCCATTCAACAACACCGTAACATTCTCAAGCACAAATGGAACATATGACAGTTCACAGACCAAATCTTAGCAAAACTTAGCAAATTTAAAAATATTAAAATCACAACAAATATTTTTTTTCTGACCATAGTGGTATGAAATTAGAAACCAATAATGAGGAAAGGTAGAAGATTTAAAAATATGTGGAAATCAACACACTTCTGAAGAAGTAATAGGTCAAAGAATAAACCAAAAGGGAAATCAAAAGAGTATCTTGAAACAGCAGAAAAAGAAAACATAACAAAACAAAACCTATGGGATGCTTCAAAATCTATTCTAAGAGAGATTAATTCAAGTAAACCACCTAACTTTACATCTTACAGAACTAGAAAAAGAATAAACTAAGGAAATAACAACAATCAGATTTGAAATAAATGAAATGGAGACCACAAAAATAACAGAAAAGATCAGTGAAACTAATAACTGCTTTTGAAAATATAAACAAAATTGATGAAACCTTATCGACCAATTTAAAAAAAAAACAAAATGAAAGAAGCCTCAAATAAATAAATTTGGAAATGAAAGAAGAGACATTAAAACTGATACCATAGAAATATAAAAGATCTGGGTGCCTGGGTGGCTCAGTCATTGAGCATCTGCCTTCAGCCCAGGTCTTGATCCTGGGGTCCTGGGATCCAGCCCTGCACTGGGATCTCTGCTCAGTGGGGAGCTTGCTTCTCCCTCTCTCACTCCCTCTGCTTGTGTTCCATCTCTAGCTGTGCTTCTCTCTGTCAAATAAATAAAATCTTAAAAAAGGGGTGCCTGGGTGGCTCAGTTGGTTAAGCGACTGCCTTCAGCTCAGGTCATGATCCCGGAGACCCAGGATCAAGTCCTACATCAGGCTCCCTGCTCAGCGGGAAGCCTGCTTCTCCCTCTCACTCCTCCTGCTTGTGTTCCCTCTCTGGCTGTGTTTCTGTCAAATAAATACAATCTTTAAAAAAAAAAAATCTTAAAAAAATACAAAAGATCTTAAGAGACTACAATAAGTAATTATACTCACTGGATAAACTAGATGTTCAGATGTTCTAAATTCCTAGAAAAGTACAACCTACCAAAACTAAATCATGAAGAAATAATAAAATCTGAACAAACCAATTACTAATAAAGAGATTATATCAGTAATAAAAAGCCTCCCCACAAAGAAAAGCCCAAAGACCAGACCGTTTCACTGTGAATTCTAACAAATATTTAAGTAATTAACACCATCCTTCTCAAATGCTTCCAAAAAATTAAAGAGGAGGGAACACTCACAAACTCATTTAAAAAGGTCAACATTACTCTGATACTAAAGCCAGATAAATACAGACACTAAAAGAAAAAGAAAGGAAAACAAACAAACAAAAAAACTACAGGGTAGTATTTCTGATCAATGCAAATATAAAAATTCTCAACAAATAATAGCTAACCAAATTCAACAGTAGGTTAAAGGATCATACATTGTGATCAAGTGGTTCACCTCGCCCCTAGAATGTAAGGATTGTTAAATATACACAAATCAATAAATGTGATATATTAGACTGATAGAAGGAAAGATAAAAATAATATGATCATCTCAATAGATAAAAAAAAAAGCATTTGATGAAATACATTATTCTGTGATACAAATGCTTAGCAAATTGGGTAAAGAAGTAATATACCTCAACATAATAAAGGCCATATATGACAAGCCCACAGATAACAACATACCAAATGATGAAATGTTGAAAGCTTTTCCTCTGAGATCAGGAACAAGACAAAAGTGTCAACTCTCACCGTTCCTATTCAACATAGTATTGGAAATCTTAGCCAGAGCAATCAGGCAAGAAAAAGAAATAAAAAGCATCCAAATCAGAAAGGAAGTAGAAAAATTTTCTTTGTTGCCGATGATAGGCTTTTTCATGGAGAAGAGTCTAAAGATTCTATCACAAAAACTGTTAGAACTAATGAATTCCATATATCGGCAGAATATAAAAATAGCATACAGTGTGCATTAACAGTGAAATATCTGACGAAAGAATATTATGAAGCCTTAAGAAAGAAGGAAATCCTGACATTTTCATCAAAGTATATGGATAATGAGAGCATTATACTAAATGAAATAAGTCAATGAGAAAGAGACGCTGTATTAATGGCTTATATGTGGAGTCTAAAAAAAAAAAACTCATAAAATAGAAAGTAGAATGATGGTTACTAGGGAATGGGAAGTGGGAGAAAAAGGGACATGTTGTTAAAAGGGTACAAACTTCCAGTTATAAAATGAGTAAGTTCTGCAGATCTGATGTATAGTATGGTGATTATAGTAATAAAACTGTATTATATACTTGAAAGCTGAGAGAATAAATCTTAAATGTTCTCACCACAAAAAATAATGGGTTCTTACTACAAAAAAGAAATGTGACATGATGGAGATATTAGCTAATGCAATGATGATAATCATTTTGCAATATATAAGTGTATTTTAAATTAAAATGTTTTGCACCTTAAAATTACAAAGTGTTGTGTGTCAATTATATCTCAGTATAGCTGGGGTGCAGTATCAGAGGGAGAATGCGAGTAGTCATTGTGAAAGAAACTAAAGAAGATGTCATTAGGAAAAAATGATATATTAGTGAAAAGATGAATAAAATTAGGGAACAAGGAATGTGGATATATTTGAGGAATAAACATTCCTGATAAAGGTGATAGCAAGTACAAAAGTCCTGAAGTAGGGCTGTGCTAGAGTTTGTAAGGATAGGACAAAAATGGGCATCTGGGTGGCTCAGTGGGTTGAAGCCTCTGCCCTCAGCTCAGGTCATGATCTCAGGGTCCTGGGATAGAGCCCCATATCGGGCTCTCTGTTCAGTGGGGGAGCCTGCTTCCTCCTCTCTCTGCCTGCCTCTCTGTCTACCTGTGCTCTATCTCTCTGTCAGACAAATAAATAAAATCTTTAAAAAAAAAGAGGTAAAAAAAAGATCATGTTGCCAGAGAGTATTAGGAGATATGTCAGAGAAATAGAAGTGAGAGATAGCTCATGTAAACTTTATAGACCAGTGTACAGGACTACTCTAGGGGTAGTACTCTGATTTCTACTCTGGGAAAGTGAGAAGCTTCTGGAGGTTTTGGTTTGTGTTAGTTTTCCTCCTTGGAAAATCATTATTGTAATTAGCACATTAGGTAAGTCTTGCTTGTGTTTATACTCCATACAATTGGAATTACATAGGGTGTGCTCTCTTGTTTCTGGCTTCTTTTGCTCATTATTGGGTTTTGTTACATCCATCCATAATATTGTATGTAGTTGTAGTTCATGCATTCGTATCACCTTATAGTATTACATTGAATAGGTATAATTCTTGTATCCACTATATGGATGTTTGAGTAGATTGCAGTTTGGGGATATTGTGAATATGTGCTATTATGAGCATTATTTTGGAGAACACTTTACATACTATATATGTAGCAGGAGTTGACTTTCTATTTCAGATGTTCTATATGTAGTCGGCTTTCATACTGGATGTAGTTCAGCGGTACCAAAACAATGTGTGGGAGTTCCAAAATTTGAAATTAACCTGAAATTAATCTGGAAATTAACCAATTAATTTGGTAGACCACAGAGATGGAGACAGTGACTATGATGTAGAAACAAGGTAGTCTGATTTTCTACATAATGGATAGATGAAGAAGGGTTTTACGAATGGAATGGCATAAGAAGGATTACATTTAAATAGATGATTCTGGCAGTTATGTGAAGGAAATTTAAAAGGAAGAAGTTGTTAGAACACAACTGTGGTTGTCTAGAGAAGAAAGGGAAGAGAGAAGAGCTTCGAGAAAAAAACTTGAGGATCTTGACAATTGACAGATGATGTGGAGGGGTGAGTAATGGAGAGAGAGAGTGGACCGCCTCCTTGCACAGGAGCTGGGGCAACTATGTAGGTGCAGAGGTCTAAAACAGGAGACTAGAGGGGAAGTATAAGTTCAGGAAGAAATTAATGTTTATAGTATATAAGTATATATAGTATATAGTATATAAACATTTGAAGTTGACCCCCCGGTCTGGCCAGGGATAGACACTTTAGAATCATTAGTAAAGGCTTGTTTCAGAGACCTGAGGATGCAGAGGTGACTTGATACAACCTACAGAATCAGAAAAGCAACAGGCTAAGGCTAGAGACCTAAGGAAGCACAGCATTTACTGGGTTGGTGGGGGTTCAGAGTCAGGCATCCACAAAGACAAAGGGACAGCTGTAGGGTGGAGGCAAGAGGAGAAGCAGGTTTTAAAGAAATGAACCTGTTGACAAACAAAGAAGCTGAGAATAGATCCATGAGAGATAGGGACTGTGAAATAGCCATTGGTTTTGACAGTTAGGAAGTTATTGCTGACTTTAGTGACAGCAATTTTGCTTGAGTTGTGGGGGCAGAAACTGGCTTAAAGATTGAAAGTGTGCAAGTGGTTAAGTGCAATAGTGGAATGGAATAAAGTCTGTCCTTAACAAGGAGTTTGCATAAGAAATATGGTCAGGTTGGGAAGGTGCAACTAGAAGAATGGGATCAAGAAATTGTTGTTTTGTTATTCTTTATCTTTTTATTTTAGTCTTAGAATGAAGGACATGAGGGTGCTTTAAAATATAAATAGAAGGAGTGAACCAGCATCATATAAAAAACTAAAAACACAGGAAAGATAGTTGTAAAGATGAGAGAAATAGTCATCAAAGGAATCTGTGATAGGGATCCTGTGTGGTTCAGTTGATTAAGTATCTGACTTTTTAAAAAATTTCAGTTCAGGTCTTGATCTCAGGATTTTGAGTTTAAGCCCCATGTTGGGCTCCATACTCTCACTATTTAGATTTTTCCTTTCATGATGGTGTCCAGCAATCTCATTTTTATATGAGACCAATTTCACTTACATATGTTACATGCCCTGACCCACATATGTAATATAATGATAACAATATTGATCATAAATAAAATTTGTTGAGTATGCTCTATGGCCTAGGCAGTGTTACATGTTTTATGCATCATCTGTGATTGAGAAACAGCCATTCAACTTAAAAGTATTTACTCAACTTATAGATGGGAAACTGAGTCTCAGAGTGCTATAGATAAATAAATAAATAAAATTGCCTAAGGCAACATTAAATGATAACAACCAAGATTGAAATCCAGCTCTATCTAGATCCAAAGTCTATGCATTTTCTACTATATCAGGCTGACTTGACTCCCATAATATTTGTATATGTTTTTATATACCATCTTGAGAAGGATCTGGCAGTGACCAGCCGTTTTCTGAGCTGTTGAAGGAGGTAAAGCTTGTTGTCTTGAATACATCTGCTTTTACATCTTGAGAGTAAAGACTGAGCTATCTATAATGCTAATTGTCCCTTGATGCCTAAAGCAGATACTACTTCAATAAATCAAAAACATTTTCTCTGTCTTTTCCAAGCATTCATAGCAAAAGAGAAAGGCAGAAAGATTGGCTATTTGGTGTGGCTTTCTATCAAGGGACGCTATCAACCTTAAGATATAATAAAGTGTTGTATTACTTTTATGGCCTTAGTTTATTTGAGTTTGGCTTGGTTGAATTTTAGCTAATATACTTTGCAAACAATCTGTATTTTAAGTAAGTACCTTTTAAATTTCACTGCTGTTTCTTTATAGAGGCATTTGGAAGAGCAAAGGGAGGACTCTGTATGTATGAATCATGTCATTAGAGAGATTGCTCGTTGACACAGGCAAATTGTACACACCACAATGAATGGCCCTTCCTTGAGGGCTATGGCCATGGTTTAGCAAAGATGCTCCTGGGAAAATTCATGGGCCAAATGCACTCTCTTTGGGAAAGAAACATTGTTTGGGAGATACAAGCTGAATATAAATATTCACTATTCTTCTTGAGTAGCAGATAGAGAAACCCTCATAACGTAAGGATGGCAGGTGTGTGGGTGGACATCCGTGGCTCTTACAATTCTACCAACAGTTGGATGGTGTCCTTTTCAGCTGCAACCTTTCTAATTCACTGTTTGAACATATATATTGATTTTAAAAGAAGGAAGCCTGCCAAGTAATATACTGTTCACCTGTGGTTATGATGTTTTCTTAAAAAACAAAAGCATAACCCCACATCACACCATGATAGCGTAGGCAAAGAAAATACAGTAAGAACCCTTGCTTGTTCCTACCCTTTACTGACGCTCGAATTGTCAGATTGAGTTGTATAAATATTGTGTAGAATTGTCAATTCAATTGTATTAATCCAATTGAATTGAATCATATTATTATTATTTTTCTAATTTTCCTTTAACTTACTCCCTTACAAATGTTTGGTGCCTATTCTGTGCCAGGCCTTAATAGGCAGTTTTGAATTGATTACATTGAGATCCTTAACTTGTGAATTTGGCATTCTTGTTGGGAAGAAACTTCAAGCAAAGAATTATAAAAAACATACATGACATTAAAATTGTAAGCGGTATGAGGAAGCACACAGGGCCAGGAGAAAGAGTAATGGGGGAGATGTAATTTTTATTAGTAAAAAATGTCCTTAGGGAAGTTTCTATTCCCAAGGAAACTGGGCATAGGAGTTTAGCCAGGCCAAGAGCAATCATGGGAATTTTCTGTGTCATTCTGCTCAATATAAAACTCAGTAGGGTCACATATTACTGAAATGTGGCTATGTGTTTTGAGATATGCTAGTTTATGGTTTGAGGAGGTTGATGCCAGAAGAACATCAGCATTCTTTGAAGATACTATTATGTGCCAGAGACTTTCCACATCCTGTCCCAATTACTCCTCACTATAGGCCACTAATATTGTTATTATTATCCCCACTTTAAATGCAAAACAACCAAACAAATACTGAGGTTCAGATTGAATAAATAGATGATCTAAGGTAATGTCTTTAGGAAGTGATTGTTTGGGAATGCCACCAAATTCGTTCCATCCCCAGTATCACTCGCAGTGTGTTCTGATAAGACTAAACTCCATGAGAGTTAGTATGACGGACACACACACACACACGCACACACATACACACAAGACAAGGTCATACAGACACATGCGTACACACAAACACCCGAGATTTCTTGGTTAAATACATTGGGCAATTTGAAAGTAAGCAAAGCTATCCCAGCTTGTAGTACAAATAATATGCCCTGTGGCTCTCCAAGAAGGGTGCTGAGATTTTAGAGGATCAATAAATATCACCCTACTTCCCAATCCCAGTGCAAACTGGATTAAAAGATAAACATAAGGGTCAGACAGCTGGCAAACAAAATACCAGCTTTGCTAGCTACAAAGCTCAATTGGAGGACCTGGCTTTAGATGTGTTCCCCTGCTGACCTCCTGAATACTTCCTGTCAGAATTAGATTTATGCAGCCAGTCTCTGGCAGGGCTGGACAACAAGTAGGCCACGCCTACAGCACCCAGCTTATATAGAGACCAAGACCAGACTATAGACCCCTCCTGCAAAGATGCACTTATGAAAATAAGAGAGAGAATGTGCTTAATTTGAGCATCATCAGCTCCTTTTCCCAAATACATTCATCAGAACAGTAATTCTTTCCCAGGAGACTAAGCTGGATGGGAGAGAGGTTAGGAGTATTTTTCCAATGGAAGTTTCTTCATGTGGAAATGGGAAGGCCAAGGGAAATGAACTTCTCTACTTATAAGAAATAGACAGTATACTCTTGATTTTTAGAATAGATTTTATTTTTTAGAACAGTTTTAGATTCACGGCAAAATTGAACTGAAACTATAAAGAGTTCCCATATGCCCTTAGGGGACAGATATTTTTCTTCCCATTTCATGGTAAAACAACATTTGAGCACTTAATTCTGTGCTGTGAACTTCCTGTGCATTAATTTAATGTTCACAACAATCTTAGGATGAGGATACTATTTTTAAAAATATTTTATTTATTTATTTATTTATTTATTTATTTATTTATTTGAGAAAGAGAGAGTGGACATGAATGGAGGAGAGGGACAGAGGGAGAGAGAGAGAAGCAGACTGCCCACTGAGCAGGGAGCCAGACGTGGGGCTCCATCCCAGGACCCTGGGATCGACCTGAGTTGAAGTCAGATGCTTAACCGAATAAGCCACCCAAGTATCTCAATAGAGATACCTTTCTTAATCCTATTTTACAGGTGAGGAATCTGAGGTATAAGAAAGGTAACATTCAGGGAAAGACAGCTGGAAAAGAGCAGAATCTGGATTTCATCCCCAATGGATCCAATCTCCATAGCCCATACTCTTAGTAATGCCCTATTTTGCCTTTTATTTATAACTTAGCACTTTATAATCTTTAGTTTTGATGAAGTTTCTTTTTTATCATTAATATTCTATAATTTAAGGAGCCCGTGACTATAAATAGGCACCTACTACCTAGGTAACATCAGCCTGAACCCAGACAGACATTCATAGGGAAGGGTATCAATGGATATTACCCCAGATTTTTTATGTTACCCTGTTTTGAAGGCTACATGTGTCACCCTTGTTAAAGCATTTTAGGACCCATTCTAGAGGTCTAAGCACAGTGAACATTTGCCTTAACTTCTTCATTGTCCATCTCCTATGGTACGTTTTCAGGGGTTCTCCATGTTTTCAGTTTAATCCCTTTGAAATTAGTGACGACAGCCTTGACCAAAATAAGGAAAAAAAAAAAAAGGATTATTTTGTAGCGCAGGTTGCTAAATTATTGCCCATCCATTTTCTCTGGGAAACTTAATTAATTATTGAGTAAACATGGCTTCCTATTGATTCTCCGTTGATTATTTTCTGATATGAAAAATGGAACCACACCATAATGTTATTTGAGCACAGCAGACTGAACACTCTATTGTGGAACAAATGAAATAAAGGATATTGGCATTTCTCTAGAAGGAGGGGAGGGCGTTTGTATCTAAGTGAAGGAGGCTGTCTTTCTAAAGTATCAAAAATGAAATGATAAAAATATCATGGAGTGTGATAGGAAGGAAAAATCCTATTAGTGACAAAGTTTGGA
>PITA01020025.1:15264-36074 GCA_004023965.1 Spilogale gracilis | reverse complement strand
CTGCAAAGCTCTGGATCTTTTCTGGCCCAGGGCTTCAAGGGACCTGCCCTGACCCTGTGGGCACTGGCTGGAGGGGAAGTGGGCCATCCGAGCCTGCCTGAGGATCAGGGACTTCAGGGCGGTAGTGAATGGGGAATATGTCTCTGGCCACCTCACAGGCTGGATGGGTCTCAATTTGGTTTGGTTGTCCACAGTTATAGCAGAGGTCTGGACATAGAGTCTGGGATGGCTGCCAGACCCCTTGCCTTGCAGGGGCAGCCTCCCTGGGCTGTGTACCTCAGTGGCCCCATCTGTAAAGGGAGAGGTATGGCAGGGGACTGGGGTCTGATTTAGACAGGCCCTGCTGTGGACACCGGCTCTGAAGACCTGAAGGCATGGTCTGCCCTGGCCATCCACACCACTGCCAGCTCCAGGTCACTCCTCACGCTCCTATCTAAAGCCGCAGCCCTGGGGGTTCTGCACGGCATAGACAGGGGTCTCACCATCTGCCCCTAGTGGGTGGGCTGTCGGAGTACCCTGGCTCTCTCCTGGGACCTTGGGCAGTGTATGGGCAGGTGGGGCTTGGAGGAGAGGTTCGTTTTTGGAGCTGCTGTGAAACATTCTGAAAATTGCTTTCATGTACTTTTGAATGGTGAGGCACCTCCTTAAACTAGAATGGTGACTGCCCATGTGGTACTCACGGACGCGTTTGGGTTTTAAGCACACCCATTCATTTGGGCAGTCTTTTCCTGGATGGCTGACGCAGGCACTTTTGCCCATAGAAATTAGGAGATGCTTCAGAATGGAATGGGAGGTGGTGTGTGGGAGAGAAGAGGTTGGGATGGGCCAGGTTAAGCCAGGAGGAACGTCCTCTTAGAGCAGGGGCCTGTGCAGGGATTAGCTGGTCTCACTCTGATATTTGTCCCACATAGGCTCTCGGGCCCAGAGACAGGAGGGGGCACAGGGTCACCCTGAGTCCCTGCTCAGTGGCTCCTTCCTCTTCCCTGAGCTGAGGGAAGTGCCCACAAAGCACCTGGCGGTTTACTTTCTGGCTGTTCCCTGACACTGGCTTTCTTGGGCTTGGCCATCTGGCACCCCAGGCCTGTCTCCCCTCTGGTCAGGCAGAAAGCATTTGAAAGGCAAAACGGCTGTGCCACTCCTCTGAGATCCCTGGTGGGCACTGGCCTAATTCCTGTTTAGGAGCACCGAGATGCCTGCTGCCCCTGGCCCTGTCAGCAAGTCCCCTGAGGTCTGTTCCTGCCACTTGTTTCTGTGAAATGGACACAACCATGCTAACCTCTCTGCTCCTTTTTATTAATTTTAGTTATTTATTTTAATTAATTACTTTTTATTTTTCTTTTTAAAAATTATTACCGTCTTTCCCTCTGCTCCTTTACTGATTGCCGATGGGTCCTTTCAAGGAGTGAAGGCACTGCCGGGTGTGCCAGGAGCTGAGCTCTGGGCTTCACCGGCTCGCTGAGGACCACTGTCTTGCCAGGGTTGCATGGCCACTGAGAGACGGCGTCGGGCGGGAGCCCAGTCTCGCAGGACGCGGAGCCGGAAAGTGAGCGCCACTCTCCCTGGCCTCTCTAATTGTGGGGGCTGCGGCCTGTTGAGCTGTCCACAGAGGCCAAGGCTGCTGAGAGCCTGACCCTCTGCTTGTGGCTTTTCAAGTATGAGTTTGTGTAACCCCTTTGGCATCCCGGGGAGAAGAGGCAGCTGGGACCCTGAGTGGCCAGGCAGCTTGCCCTGAGCTCTGCGGCAGGGTGGGCCTAGCCCTGTGAGGCCCCGTCCATGGCTGGTGGAGATCGGTGGACCAGGTGTGGCACCTGGTTGATCCTTCAGTAATCCCAGGAACCAGGGGTAGCTGGTTCTCTGCCAGCTGGTGCTATGATGGGAGAGCTGGCCTGGAAGTCAGGAGGCTCTGCGCTGGGCTCACTGCTCCAGGCTGTGGACAGCTGCTGCCCGATGGAAAGTGCTCAGAAGAGGACAGTGGGAGGAGGCAGTGTTTTAGTCCCAAGTCCTCCGGTCAGTCTCCAAAGCACCTGGCTTGCCCCCCCTCCCACCTGGTCGTGATTCTGTCTGGCCCTCCCTCTGTGGGAAATGAACTCCAGCCACTGCCTTGTTCACCAGGTCACTCCTGCTCACCCTCAAGTGCTCAGGCACAGGGCATCATTCTGCAAAGCCCTCTGGGACTCACATCTGTGATTGTGTGTTTATTGTTGGGGCTGTCTGGTTGCTGTCAGGCTCCCTTCCCAGGCTGCAGGCTTCCTCAGTGCAGGACTCAGGCTGGCTTGGCTCCTCTGTCTCTGCCTCGTTGCAGAGGTCCTGGCTGCCTCCTGAGCATGCAGCATGGGGAGTGCCGAGGAGTCCCCATGGACAGATGGCCGGGTCCCTGTGCAGAGAGCTGGGCACCTTAGCTGCTGTCCTGGAAGCCTGGCTGGGGGCTGAATAGGGGTGGCTGCTTTGGGATGGGGAGGACATCTGGTGGGTTGAGGGCAAGAGGTCCAGAATGAATCTTGTTGGCTTGTCTACACTTTGAGCCCTTACTGAAGCTCTCTGAGCCTGTCTCCCCATCGAATGGGAAGGGTCAGCTGGACTGCCACCGAGTCCAGTGGCTGGAACATTCCATGATGCCCCAACAAGGCTTTGACTGAATCACAGCCCCTTGCAGAGAACAGGCCAGGATCCCAGAGGTGTGAATGGGTAAAACGGGACCTGAAGGAGAGAATTTCTCATCAAGAGCCCAGCTCGGATAGGGCTCACTATACATTAGTGATGTATAGTCACATTAATTGGATGCCTACCACACAAAGAAAAAAATAACTCCAAGTGCACTAAGAACTATAATTTAGACAACAAAATCTCAACATACTTAAAAAATAGAGGAGTACTGGGACGCCTGGGTGGCTCAGTTGGTTGGGCCACTGCCTTCGGCTCAGGTCATGATCCTGGGGACCCAGGATCGAGTCCCACATCGGGCTGCCTGCTTGGCGGGAGGCCTGCTTCTCCCTCTCTCACTCCCCCTGCTTGTGTTCCCTCTCTGGCTGTGTTTCTCTCTGTCAAATAAATAAAATCTTTAAAAAAAAAAAAAAAAAAAAAATAGAGGAGTACTGTATAATGGGAAGCTTAACCGCACTAACTCGTGGAGTTTTGTGAGAACTTGGCAAAGGTTGCAGAGAGCTTTTAGTAAGAAGCTAATAAGTCATAGGCACTCCTTTGGTTGAAGTTACAATCTTTATCCTGCACCGCTGGCTGGTTGCTGTGTTTCCCACCAAGGCCTAGGCACGGGGTGACCCTAGACCCTCACCTGCCCCACCTTGCCTACAGGACCCCTGCCTCTTGAGCTTTGGATGGGCAGGTACTTGTCCTCACCCGACTGACATACCGTGGCTTGTGTTATGGCCACCAGCTGGCCCACCATGCCCCAGGCCAGGGGTACACGCCCTGCACTGAGTGCCCCCAGGAATGGGTCCAGACTGGCAGGCAGTGGAAGCCCAGGGGCACTGCAGTCTGTCCTCTGCGCCTTGCAGCAGCCTGCGCAGGAAGGGGATAGCCCCTCTGCAAGAAGGAGACGCAGGCCGGTAGTGAGGCAGGGCCACAAGGGTGGTACCCACTGAGCCCCCACTTCCCACCTCCAGGCATGAGTCTGTATTCCCTAGGTCAGGGGTGCCTGGGCTCCTGCCCTTTCTCCCCCACCCCCCCCCGCCCCCTGCATGTCACCAGGTCACCTTCACCACTGGGTCACCATCACCTCCCCAGCCTTTCATTTGGGCTTACTCACAGCTGCCTGCTTGGACTGCATCCTGGTCCAACCCCATTGTTTTCTTTGGTTTACTCTTAGTCACTGTTTGCTGGGCCATTTTCTCCCACGCTTCAAGAAAAAGAAAAATGGCAGGGGACAGGTTGGGGGCTGTGGTAGAGGTGGTGTTGGAGGCATGCTCTGGCCGGATTGATGGTCACAAGTTGCAGCTCTAAAATTAATCCCTTCTCTAAAGGAGATTAGAGGCTGAGGGGACTTTTCAGTGATCTAAATTTATTATTTAAACCCCTCCACATTCCGAGCAGGATTTGAAGCAGATTGTAGTGAAAGACACAAATAGTCTGGGATCGTCAAAAGATCCACAACTATGTAGTGTATGGGGAAGGTAGACATACATAACTTTAAGCTTCCTAACAGCCAGGGCAAAAAGGGTAAGATTGTGGGTTTACTTATTTTTGGTATTCCTAATCCCACGTACTTTTTCCTCTGTGCTTTGTTTTTACGAGTGAGACTCTTTTTATTGAAGAATATTTTACGTATATTGAAATGGACAGATGTTAGATGAGATTGGACTAATGCAGATCCCATGTAACTGTCAATCAAGATAATTAACATCTCCATCAGAAAGTTCAAAAGTGTCCCTTTTGCAGTCACCTGTCTCCAGCCCTCTGTAACGTGGCCAGTGTTCTGATCTCATGCATCGTGGCTTAGTTTAACTTGTTTTTGAGCTTTCTTTTTTCTTTTATCTTTTTTAAAGATAATAATAATAAAAAGATTTATTTATTTATCTTGGAACGTACTCGTGCCAGCATGTTGGGGGAGGGGCAGAGGGAGTGAGAGAGAGAATCCCAGGCAGACCCTCTGCTGCTCTCATGCCTGAAATCATGGCCTGACTCGAAAACTCGAAAGAGTCAGATGCTCTGCCCAGGTGCCACCCAGGTGCCCCTGTTCTTGAACTTTCTCTAAGTGGAAGTATATGTGCTCTTTGAAGGCTGCTTGTTTTCATCCATTCGGTGTGTATCAAGAGTTCTTTTGGGGTGCCTGGGTGGCTCAGTTGGTTAAGCGACTGCCTTCGGCTGAGGTCATGTCCCAGAGACCTGGGATCGAGTTCCACATCGGGCTCCCTGCCTGGTGGGAAGCCTGCTTCTCCCTCTCACTCCCCCTGCTTGTATTCCCTCTCTGGCTGTGTTTCTCTCTGTCAAATAAATTTTTTTAAAATCTTAAAAAAAAAAAAAGAGTTCTTTTTTCACTGTTGTGTTGAGTAGTGTTCCATTTATGAATATGAAATTATGTACTCAGCCCTCCTCTGGCTGATGGATATCTGTCTCTAGTTTTTGTACGCTGTGTAATTTTAGGTACCAGGACTCTGGCATTATTGTTGGCATAATACTCCATTTCAGTTTTTATAAAACCTGATATCCAAGCACATGTGCCATGAGGCATCCCTAGAGAGTTGCCTGCCCTTCCAGATCCTGGGCCCCCCACAATTCCATCTTGTTAGAGAAGTGGTGTGACCACACACGTTTCTGTTCAGCGCTGCCCAGGTATCTGGGGTTTGTGTTCACCCTTTCTGGGTTGCCCAGGAAGTGAAGTATCTTAGGTTTTGGAGTCACCCGTGTTTATCCAGTGCATTCCCGAGGTGCTGGCAAGGAGACACCTCTAGGAGAGCAGGAGGTTGGAGAGGATAGAGCCTTACCTGAGAGCTGCCCCCATCCCTCCACCCTTTCGGGTCTGGCCAGATTCCTGGGCTCACTCCTCTTTGTCCTGAGACACCGCACTGGGCAGACACTTGGGGATCCTCCGTTTCAATTCTGGGGAGCCCCAGCCTGGTGGACGCCCCCCACTCAAGGAATGGGGGAGGAGCTGCTTGAGAGCCGTTCCCTGCCTCCAGGGCACCGCACACGGAGGGGGCTGGTGAGCCTGCGCTTTTTTTTACTAATCTTTACTGTTATTTCTTCTACATAATGAGCCTGGTAGAAGATCGCACATCTGTGAAATGCCACCTCCTCAGACAGGACCCTGCCCCCGCCACCACCTGGGGTCTGCTGTGTTCTCCTGCAGGGCTCTCTCCCCCACAGGCATCTCATGTTTGTGTTTGTGCCTCCCCCCCCCCCCGCACTCCTCCCAGACACGTACCCATTTTCATGGCCATGATGTCCTAGTAGTGATTAGTGCTGAAGGAATGACCAGCACACTGTAACGTGGGTAGTGAGAGACCCCCGTAACTGGCCCCTCCCCACACGGCCAGCACTCCCAGCCTTGGCTGGTCGAGATGGGGTGACAGGGCTTCACAGAAAGGTTTTGCCCAAGGGTGTTGGAGGAGGTTTTGTTCCTCGCGTGTTTCCGGGCCTCAGGGAGACTCAGGGCACCTGAGCAGGGGCTGGGAGCGCTGGGAGGGCTGAGTGGAGTGCCTGAGGGAGTGCCCCCTGGTGCCAGCCCCAGGTGCAGCGCGTGTGTGACCAGCAGGTGCCTGGGTGTGCTGCTGACACCAGGGTTCTTTGTCCGCCACAGTCTCATGGCCTGGTGATGGGGCAGTGTCCCTACACTGAACACATGCACCGGCCGAGGCTCTGCAAGGTACGGTGATGACTGGGGGTCCCGCGCCAGCTGGCATCATTAACGGTTCCTGCCCCCGTCCGTGTGGGTTCCAGCTGGGTGAGGACTAGGGTCTGGCTCTCCTAGCGCCCATGGAGCCTTTCTCTGTGGGCTGGAGCACGGCGGGTGGGATGCCCCAACAATGCTGTCCAAGGAGGGAGAAGCAGCAGTGCCTTCCTGGTGGCTGCCTGTGGAGCTGCCCCCCGAGCCCCAGGGTCTCCTCTTGTGACTCCACTGCTCCCTTCATGCCTCCGCCTGCCCCTTCATGCCTCCCCCTGCCCACCTGCCCCAGCCAAGTGACCGGGCCACATTGTTCTGCCCCTCCTGGGTCTCTGTGGGTGTGGGCACCTGTGTTCCTGCGGAAGTAGGCTTGGGACGGGGTGGCAGATGGCATTTGAAGTCATCCCCCTCCAGCTGCCCTGATGTGCTGGGGCTGGTTGCTATGGGGAGAGGCGAGAGCAGATGGCTAGCTGGGATGGCTTCTTGACCGCACGCTTGTCCCTGCTGGCCCAGGCTGTCAGCCAGGGCTGGGCAGCTACCAGCAGCTAGGCTTTTTCTCTGGGGACAGGGACGTGTCTTCATCACCCACCTCCAGCCAGGACCTTGCTCCTCTCTCTCCCTGCCCCCATTTCTTCTGCAGCCTCCTCTGCATTCCCCCCCAGGTAGTGTTGGGGGGTGGGCGTGAAGGTGCAGGGAGTGGTGGTCCGGCCCCAGCAGAGAGGGCAAGTGCATCTAGGCCCTAACCTTCTCTTTACACACCGGGGGACCTGGTTGTCAGACCAAGCCTCCACCCGCCTGCCAGCACCTAGGGGGATCCCGTCGGGAGAGGCGGTCTCAGAGGGAGATGCGGGAGAAGGGGTGCAGAGGAGAAAGGGGACTTGGGCCACCGGGAGTCAGTGTCCTGGGGTGTGGCAGAGAGCCTCTGGGAAGTGCTCCAGAGCCCAGCCATGTTCACCAGCTCCAGCCTGGGGCCTACTGTAAACAGGGCCCCTCTCTGAAGCAGGTATGTCCCTGCAGGTGCCTCTGCTGCTTTTTAATTTCCAAATTAGAAAAGCAACGGAAAAAGAATTAGCAGAGTATTCAGTTCCTTCCAGTTCCCAGTCCGTGAAAGAGCCAGATCTGTAGGGGAGGCAGCTTTGAGGAGGTGGGGCAGTGCAGTGGATGGGAGCCAGGCCCAGAGCCGAGAGGCTCGTCAGTGCTCTGGCCCCAGCAGTCACACCCCGCCCTCACCCAGGTGTCTGGGCACTAGCCTGTGGGGGACGTGGAAGAGGATGGCAGGCTGAGCTTTGGCTCCAGGCTGGTGGGCCCAGCCACCTTCCCCCAGTCCCA
The DNA here is from genome assembly GCA_004023965.1 of Spilogale gracilis. Taxonomy (NCBI): domain Eukaryota; kingdom Metazoa; phylum Chordata; class Mammalia; order Carnivora; family Mephitidae; genus Spilogale; species Spilogale gracilis. The sequence goes on along the minus strand of PITA01020025.1, from coordinate 28,408 downwards.
CGCATCCCCGACAAATGAACTGCCCCACCGGTCACCAGTCACTGCATTCTCAGCAGAGGAAGATGGGAAAGCTTTTCATGTCAGACAGCTGCAACATCACCCTGAGAGAACGTGATCTGCACTATTTGGGTATACACCTGGGTGGGCGGGCTGCAGTCGTAGCTCACTTCCTGGCGGTGGGACCTGCACTCAGCACTGCCGCAGTCTGAGTCTCTGGGGAGTGGTAGTTTTGATGGCCGGTGGGGGGGGCGCCAGCCCGTGCGCGGCCCGGGTTCTGGGCGCAGCTGGGTGCATGTCTCTCTGGGGCTGTCTGCAGGCGGGCTTCAGCTTACAGGCTAGTTTTGAGCTTGCCAATGCAAGCAACCAGCCGGGGTGGGGGGACAGCATCAACACCCTGTGGCCCTCCAGATCCATCATTTCTTCCTGTCCCCAGGGCTGGCTGCACTCACCTCCGGCCTCAGGAAATCCTTTCCTGCTGCTGCTCCCAGAACTGGCCATCAGCTGACCGTCCAGCCACCCTCTTGCGCTGCTGGGAAAGAGGCTGCCCGCAGCCACGCTGTGCAAGCCATTTCAGCCTGCTCTTTTCACTTCCCATTGTCGCAAGCAGTTTGGGCCTTTGACTGTGACCGCCTTAACAGCCACATGGTATTGTCTGAAGAGGCGGTGGGCGTCCGTTCAGTCCCGGACAGTTGGGCCTTTAGGCCACACCCCCCAAACACCATAACAGACAGTGATGGGCCTAGAGTTCTTTGTGCGGCAGGTCTGACCTGAAGAAGACCCCAAAAACCAGAGAGTAGGAGCAGGGTCCTGAACTCTCCTCTCCATTCAGGGTCTGAGATCAGCAGAAGCCCCCACCCCAGTGGATACTTTAATGGACAGAAGGGAGCCATTGCCTCCATGTGCTGGTCCCACCATGCTTCCTACAGAGCCCGCTACTTTGGGTGCCAGAGGAGGGGTTGGTGACATCTCCCCTCCCGCCTGTGTGCTGGGAGTCTGCCGCTGGGGGCAGGAGGTCCCAGGCTGCCTCCAGCCAGCAACCCTTCGTCCTCTAGGCTCATCCTCATTGCCGCCACATTGCCCTGCGCTCCATGTTGGAGTGGGGCTACTGGGCCCCGGTTCTGAACTCATCTATGTTTGGGGGAGTGCTTCTTGTCCTTTGGGGGCTCTGAATGACAGCTTCTTCACTTTCTGAGCCCTGGTGCCCCTGCTCCTTCATTCCCTTCCTGCCCTGTCCCAGAGCCCCGCCTGTCTAGCAGCCCCCTCGTCCCTTCCCTAGCTACCAGCTCTGATCCTTTCGTGGCTGGGGGCCGATAGGATGGGGCCAGGGGCAGTAAACTGGGTCTCAGCCTCTTCATCAGGCAAATGGGGCTAATCATGAAGCCTGTTTTGCAGGATTGTTGTGGTCATGAAATGAGCACATGGTCATAGAGCCCTTGGTCCAGCGCCCAAACAGAGGCTGTCCCGGGGGCTGTAATCCCGTCAGAGCTTCTTGGCACCCATACACCCCAGCCGGAGCCTGCCCATTGGGTGCCCCTCCCCCACCCACCTACCTGCAGGCCTGGGAGTGGGCATTCCTCTCCCCTTCCAGTTACCCACCTTCCATCACAGTGGGGCACAGATCTTAGGGCCTTGATTACAAAGAGGAAATGCCATTCTGGGAGGCACAGGCTTTGGGGAGTGGGAGGGAGTTTAAGTGGAAAAGGAGCAAATTTTTGAAATGCCTCTGCCTGAGTGGGGTCCCCCCCCCCCCCCCCCCCCCCCCCCCCCCCCCCCCCCCCCCCCCCCCCCCCCCCCCCCCCCCCCCCCCCCCCCCCCCCCCCCGCCCTCCCGCCCTCCCGCCCACACCAGCTACCCCGCCTCCAGCCCAGCTCCTGCTTTAATCCAGAGCCAGAGTCTCTTGTTCGCCTGGTCCCAGCCCACCAGCCACCTCCTCTCTCCCAAGGACTGCTAGGACTGAGTAGGCCGTCCTGCTGGGGGCCAGGCCTTTTGTGTCCCTGCCCCCCCCCCGCCCCCCATGCAGAGACCTGTGTGGAGCTCTGCAGGCAGGGTTCTCTGCCTGGCTGAGGCCTGGTCTCCCCTCCTGTCCCCACAGAAGTAGAGATCCCAGAAAACCCAAGGACTCCCTCTAGCAGCCAGCACAGTCTCACGGATGGTCCTGTTGGTTCCGATCTGCTTCCTTGGAATCTTGGGTGCTAGCTGGGCTGAGGACAGGGTTAGGGTTTAAAAGGAGCTGGGCCCTCAGTCATGCCTGACTCTGGGGCAGAGACATTGGGAACAGCAGCCGGAGATGCTGTAGGTAGTGTTCCTCTGACAACTGGCTCTTCTTGTGGGGAAGTGGGCAGTTTAAGAGTGATAAGGGGGCCTGTTTGGGGGAGGGCATAGGGTGGCAGCTAGTTGCTTCATTCCTTCTTGAGGACTCTGGGTCATAAATCCCACTGGTCCTTACTTCCCCCTTCCCCCAGGCCATGAATTCTGTCTAGTGGGTCCCTGTGAAATTTTGAGGAAATGCAGATATCTAGGTCCCTCCAGGCCCAGTTTTTCCAAAAGGGGGAGAAGTAGGAATCTGATTTTTTTTAAAGATTTTATTTATTTTTATTTTTTTTAAAGACTTTATTGATTTATTTGACAGAGAGAAACACAGCTAGAGAGGGAACACAAGCAGGGAGTGAGAGAGGGAGAAGCAGGCTTCCTGCTGAGCAGGGAGCCTGATGTGGGACTCTATCCCGGGTCTCCGGGATCATGACCTGAGCCGAAGGCAGTTGCTTAACCAACTGAGCCACCCAGGTGCCCCTATTTTTTAATTTTTTTTTAAAGATTTTATTTATTTCACAGAGAGAAACACAGCCAGAGAGGGAACACAAGCAGGGGGAGTGAGAGAGGGAGAAGCAGGCTTCCTGCCGAGCAGGGAGCCCCATGTGGGCCTCGATCCCAGGTCTCTAGGATCATGACCCGAGCTGAAGGCAGTTGCCCAACCAACTGAGCCACCCAGGTGCCCCTAAAGATTTTATTTATTTTTTTGACAGAGAGAGATCACAAGTAGGCAGAGAGGCAGGCAGAGAAAGAGGGGGAAGCAGGCTCCCTGCCAAGCAGAGAGCATGGTACGGGTCTCAATCCCAGGACCCTGAGATCATGACCTGAGCCGAAGGCAGAGGCATTAACACACTGAGCCACCCAGACGCCTAGAATCTTATTTAAAAAAAAAAAAAAGAAAAGAAATCTTTGCACACAGTGTGGGGCTCGAACTCACAACCCCAAGATCAAGAGCTGTGTGCTCTACCAACTGAGCCAGCCAGGTGCCCTGAGGAGTGTGATGGTTTTTTGGGTTTTTTTAAAAGATTTTTTAAATTTATTTTACAGAGAGAGAGATATCACAAGTAGGCAGAGAGGCAGGCAGAGAGAGAGGAAGAAGCAGGCTCCCTGCGGAGCAGAAAGCCCGATGTGGGCCTCGATCCCAGGACCCTGAGATCATGACCTGAGCCAAAGGCAAAGACACTGAGCCACCCAGGCGCCCAGGAGTGTGATGTTTAACAAGTTCTCCAGGGGCCCCTAGCCTGATGCCTTGGGAGAGGGCTGAGGCAGCACATGTGGCCAGGGGCTTCATCAGCCAAGCCCTGGGTGTCCGGTACATGTCGGGGAAGCTGGGGGTCCACCTTGGGCCTGTATGTGTTTTATAGGCCCTGCCGGAGGGTTCCCTGCAGGTCCAAGCCAGGTCTGACCCACTGCTTCCCTGGCACTGTGAGCTGCCTGATGGTGTCTATAAGCGCAGGACAGCCGAGGGTCTTTGGGATGAGGCTGCACCGTCTGGTTTTGGAGGTGGTGCTGTCCTAGACCTCACTGCAGACCATTGTGCAACCATGGAGGCGCTCAGGGACTCGGGCACACCCTGATTGTGCTGTGTGGGGTGACGGTCAATGACCTGCAGCCTAGGGAGGGGAGCTTCCTAGAACCATGGTGCTCTCCACTCAGTTTCCCTGCTGTGCCTCTTCCTTCCCTCTCATTCCTGGCATCCTCCCACCCCCATGGTGTTGAGCATGGTGTTAGGCCTGGACAGGACTGACTGAGGGACTGGGGTGGGAGCAGAACTCCTAGGGCAGAACAGTGTGGGGACACTTCATGGTCTCTCCGTCCATTTCATTGGAGAATGTGGGAGGTGGTGAGCCCCTTGACCCTGAGTAGGCCCAGAGCCTCAGGCATGTCTGGTGAAACAGGCCCTGTGCCTCTTGGATTGTGGGACCCGTTGGAGTTCCCAGCCTACCTGTCTTGAGTTGTCATTTCCTGGGACTGTCAGGGTAGGCCTGACCAAAGTTTGTGAGGGGGTCGTTATTAGTTTTATGCCAGGGGTGGTATGCCCCTTCCTTCCTACTTCTAGATTCAGATCTGAGGCCGAGGGCCCTATCGACACATGCATAATGCCCACGGTTTGGTGGGTGGTGAAAGCACAAGTCAACTTGAAGCCGGCATTTGGGGGCTGCATGGGGACTGCAGCGGTGCCTGTTGTGGAGAGGTAGTCCTGGCGGTCTTTCCAGAAGAGGGATGCGTTCTCGCCCTCGATGGAGGGGGGGGACGTGCATTTGGAGAAGAGGCGATATCCCGGTGCCAGCCTCCAAGGCTGGTAGCAAGCAGGCTCCTGGAGCCTGGGGTGGGGAGTGGGGGGCGGGATTCGGGGCGGTCCCACTGGGCCGGCCGGCGGCTCATTTGCATGGGGAGCCACAGTGGCCAATGGGCGCGCGCGGCCGGGCATGCTGGGAGCCGGGCTGGGCCGGCCGGGTTGCGCCGGTGGCAGCGGCTACAGCAGCCGCTGAGGCCGGCGGAACGAAGTGGGACGTTCTCTAGGCCGTGGTAGCTGCAGCCCGCGTGGTGGCTGAAGCGGCCGGACCCAGACCGGGACCTGGGCGACTGTGACCTTCTCGGGGCCTCGAGAGCGCGCAGCACCGCAGCGTGGCGTGCGCCCCTGCGGGGAGGCGGGGCCCCAGCCCGGCGGGACACGATGAAGTACCTGGTGAGTGCTGCCGACCCGGTCGGGGTCCGGGAGGGCCAGGCGGGGGCCGGGCTCCTGCAAGCGCTGGCGGGTGTCCGCGTCCCGGCGTCTCCCGGCGGCCGTCCAGCCCGCGCCCGGGGCGGTCCCAAGCGGGAAAGAGTTAAATGAGTGGCATTTCCTGCCGGACCTGCGGGTCCTGGGAACCGCCGGCCGCTGGAGCCCCCGTGGGGCCTTGAACAGGCAGGGGTCCGAGGTTCTGGAGCCCCTCTCCCGCCGTGGCGGGGGCGCGCGGAGGCGAGGACTGCGGAGGATCCCAGAGCCTGTGTGCCCACGGGGCGGTTCGAAGGGCGGGACTCAGGGGCCGCTGGCCGGCCGGAAAGTTCCTGGATCCGGGAAAGTTGCTGGCCGGAGTCCCGCTCTTCCCCTGCCGGCCGCCGCCTGCTCGGTGACCTTGGGCCTGCGAGACCCGTCTCCGAGCCTCAGTTTCCTCCGCTACAGGGACAGGTCAGAGATTCCTTGGACCGTGAACTTCTAGGAGGCGTGGATTTCCAGGACGCAGGGGTGGTGGTCCAACCTTGGTCCAGCTGTGTGTTTTGGAGTGGGGAGGTCCTCCTCCCCGCCCCCAGGCTAGGGATAGAGCGAACGAGTGTGTGAGTGAGTGGTGACGGAGGAGGTGTTGGTGCTGCGGGAGAGGTGATCCTGGTTCTGTTAATGATTCACCCGCGCCCTGTCTGCGCTGGACTCCAGGCCTGAGGGCGGGCACTTTTTCGCCTTTACCTACCCTGGTTGCAAATAATGAGCTAGAAGCTGGATCCTGGCGGCAGGAGTCCAGGGCTGCACTGTGACCCTGCGTCCCAGCGTTAGAGGTCACAGCGGGTGGAGCTGGTGGAGGGTCCCCCAGAGCGTCCAGCCCCTCACTGTTGCAGGAGGAATAGCTCAGAGCACTGTTGAAGTAGTTGGAGAAGCTGAGACTTGCTGAGGGCTGGGGTGCTTGGGGTCCCTGGGTGGGTTATTGCCTGGGGAGATTTTGGGGTCTTGGATTCCAGCAGCTCACTTGTCAGTCTTGCAGCCATGGAGCTTCTTTTTCCCTACCCTGCCCTGAGGGTTTGCCGTGACTCTTCAGATTTCAGCCAGCTGGGACATGTTCCTCATCCTTCCGGGTAGGGAGACACATTCTGCTGTGCCCATTTCCTTTCCTGGCTGGAGAGCTGATGATGTGGGGTCCCGGTGTGGCAGGGCTGATGGGCCTAGAAGAGCAGGTGTGTGTTGGGTCCTGGGAGGGGCTGCTGGCATCCTCTCCTGGCAGCACCACCCTCTACCCGCCTGCCCTGGGCCACGAAGGAGCTGCCTGGGAACTGGGTGGAGGCAGTGCAGCTCCAGATTCTGCCGGGACAGTCAGTCTTGGTTCCAGAAAGAGAGCTGGAGCCTCTGGCCATTACAGTTTGTGCTGAGCCAGGGTGTGAGTGCTGTGGGCTGCTGGGACCACCCCCTCAGGCCTGGATAGGGGATTGCAGTAAGGTCAGCAGCACTAGGGCATCCTGAGCAGGAAGGGCCCCTGAAACCGCTGTTCTCTCTGTTTTCCTACATATGGGGAATCTGAGGCACAGAGAGGGACAGGTACTTGTTCTCACGGGGACAGGATTCAGAACTTAGTCTCCCTGTACAGCCCCATGCTCTGGCTCATATGTGCTCTTCCGCTGTGGCGCTTGTATTGGGAGTACTCTGGGCCCTGGGATGCTGCCGTGCTCTACTCACTGTCAACTTGGTGGGGTCCTTCTGGGTCCAGGACTGTGTTTTTGTGGTCCCCTCCTGGCATCCTTGTTCTGGGAGTTCCCATTGCCCTTTTCTTGTGAGCCTGGAAAACTCTGTCTCCCACCTCCCAGGAGCCCACAACCAGTTGGGGCAGCCAGAACCAGAGGCCAGGTGTGCTCCCCAGGAGGCTTCCCAGATGGGTGAGGGACAGTGTTGGAGTCGCACTTGGAGAACAAGGTGTAGGCCTGGGGTGATAGGGCTCATTCTCCAGCAAAGACACTGGGCAAGTTTCTCTTTCTCTGGGTCCAAACAAAGGGCTGAAGGGCAGTTGCCCTTCAAGGAAGGGGGTGGGGCCGGGCCCTCTGGCCCCAGAGAGAGGCTCTGGCTCTACTGTCTTGCTGCCCTGATTCTTTCTTCTACGTAAGGAGTGAGGTAGTGGCCTGAAGGGGCCCCATCTCAGACCCTCATCTCTGCTGTGCATCCCAGAAATCAGGGATTTGCTACTTATTATTTGAGTGAGAACCCCACTTTGTACCATCATGTCGCCCTCCATTCCTGCTGAGGTGGTTGTTGGCCATTACCATTGAGGACTGGAGAGTTGCCAAGCAGCAGGGGGCTTTGGATGTCAAGGTAGAGAAACTGGGGGTCTTAGAAGGAGTGAGGTCGCTCCTGTCCCCGCTGGGGCCGCTCCTTCTGCCTCTTCCCCTCCATGATGGCATATCTGGGGCTGCTGTTCTGCCTCATGCCAAGCCCTCTGAGAGACGAAATCTCAATAGTAAGCCAGCCAGCCACTCCAGAATCCTGGGCAAGGCCCCAGGAACATAGAAGGAGGGGAATGAATGGGTAGTCAAGTGTGCAGGTCTCGGTTCTGCCAGCCTGGGTTACTTCCTGGGGCTGGGTGGCAGTGGTGAGGGTCCTAAAGGGGTTGGGGACCATTCTAGTTGCTAGCAGTGGGAGTGGGCTGGTTTCAGGATCCTGGGCTCTGTCTCCCTACCCTCTTGGTACTCTGACTCCAGCTTGCTTGCTGTCACCATCTGTGTTGTGTGAGGGGCTGCAGGGGCTTTGGGGCCTCGGCCGGAGGGCCCTGCTCATGCCACCTTTCCTTCTCTGCCCTGCCTCCCAGGGACGGTGTCTGGGATGCCCTGGCAGGGGTGGGGGCAGGGTCCTGCCTCCAGCCCAGAGCCGGTTTGGGATACTGACGCATCTCCTGTATTTGCTGCAGGCAGGGCTTGGCCGTGGCTTCTGTTGGCCGGAGGACACCGCTGGCCGCAGCCAGCACACATGGGTTTTTTAGTCCTTCCTTCAGCAGACCTGCCCTCTAGGTGCTGAGTGTCAGGCAGAGAGGGCTAAGGACCCATACGCAGTCCCAGCCCTGACCTCTGAGCCTCCGACACTCCTGACGTGGGTAGGGCAGGAGTTGTGCTCCCCTTGGGATGGCTCTGGGATAGAGGCTCGCCCACAGTTTTGCTCCTTGATAGTCAGACACTGAGGACTGGAGCCCAGACCCTGGCTACTGGGTTGTTCTTGGGTGTATTAGGGGAGTGATAAGGCTGGCTAGGACGGAGTTCCACCAAGGACGAGGGTGTGGGGACTTCTAGGAAGGGAAGAGACTGTCCTCAGAGTGGGAGGGGATGGTCAGGACCCTGACCGGTGGGCCCCTGGCTGCTGCCTTTCCAGGGGGATTCCAGGGCAGCAGTGAGTAGAGGTTGTGGTTGTCGACTGCCATTCAGACACATATGCATTGGGCCTGTACCCATTAGCCACTGGAGGCTTCTTGGGACGAGCAGACAGAATACCCCAGAAATAATCTTGGCCCCAGTGTGAGATGGTTCTGTGTCCCCTGAGTGGCCGCTGTGTGTGAAGCTCTGTGCTTGGGGCTGCGGTGTGTGTGTGTGTGTGTGTGTGTGTGTGTGTGTGTGTGTGTGTGTGTTGGGGCTGAGGCACAGGGGGAGAGGAAAAGGCCTGTCAGATTTACCCCCCTGGCTCCCAGGAACCTCAGCATCACCTCAGGAGCCATCGAGCTCTGGCTCTGCTTTATCATAGGGCGCAGATCTGCTCCTGCTGCTTCCCGACCATGTCCCTAGCAAGTCAGGTCACAGTTCTGCACCTCGGTTTCCCTGTCTGTAAGGTGGAAGTAATCAGAGTGTCCCATAAGGCTAAAAGGGGTGACGAGGTATGCAAAAGAGTTTGCTCCCGATAGAGCTTGTCATTATTGTTATTGCTGTGAACCTGTCAGTCATGTGCCTCCTCACCAGTCCCAGCCACCAGGTCATCCCTTCCGGGAGAGTTAGGGTTTGGGGGTGCCAAGGTCATATCCAGTGCTCCCCAAGGCAGCTGGTGAAGCCACAGACGAGACCCACAAAGCCGGCAGGTGGCTGCTGCCATCCTCCAGACATGTGCCCACCTGTGGCCAGGTCCAGTGACTGTGTGTCTGAGAGCCCACCCTGCCCAGGTGGGTGTGGTGCTCACAGGGCCCGAGGACACCATGAGGGCTATTCTAGGAGGCGGGCAGGGCCTGTGGGGCGGCCCTCTTGGCTCCCATGTGCAAAAACCAGCATGTTGTTCTGAGCAGGCCTGGCTGGCCAGCCACTGCCTGGACAGTGTTGGCATCAAGCTAGGGGTTCTCATCTCCCCCTCCTCTGGGGTGTGTGAGCCCCACATGGTCTTCCTGGTGCCTCCCAGAGAGGCTAGGATACCTGAGGGGTGCATGCTGAAGGACACAGCCCCCACGCCCGTCCTGGGCACCTGGGTCAGAGGACACAAAGTAGGCAGTAACATGTTTTGGTCAGCACTGGGAGTGCGGGGGGGGGGGGGCGACAGGGAGTGTGTGCCCAAGAAGGGAACGTTCCTAGAGGAGTGATTCCTCATGTGGGAGAAGCAGGGCACTGTGGAACGTTTCCTGAGGCAGGAACAAGGTTGGCCAGAACCTTGGGGGTAAGTCAGGCAGCGCTCTGTGTGGTCCCTTGTGCCCAGCCCATGATCGCATCCTGATGGTGTGCCCCTCTAGAGGTCATGGCTGAGCCCCCTTACGAGGTGGGGGGAAGCACCTGATTGGCCCAGGCTCTGGAGGGCTGGCCCCTCTTGCATGCTGGGGTGAGACACAGCGTCCTGGGGTGTGTGTCCATAGCAGAAACGCTCAGGTGCTGTATGAAGGCTTTGCCCTCGCTGGATATACCTGCCGTGGGCAGCCACCATTTGATGACATTTCCTGAGCTCTCAGGTACTGTTCCAGAGCCTCCGCCAATGTGACTGGCTCCGGCCTGCCTGCCTGCCACTCTGGGGCCACAACCCTGTCTCCCCACCAGCGTCTTCCTCCTCCCCGGGGCCTTGGCTCATGTCTGTCCTCTGCCTGTGCGCTCTTCCCTAGTTGGGGTCACAGTGCCTGGTTTTCATTCTTCACGAGTCATCTGAAATGTCACCTCCTTGGGGAGGTCATCTCCGACTGCACAGTGGCCCCTTCCCACGTTATTTTAGGTGCCCCAGTTTTCCCCCTAGCCCTAATAAATCATTTGCTCTTTGCTTCGCTACAATGTAAGCCCCATGCAGACAGGGGCCTGGATAAGCTAGGCCTGCACCTTCTTGCAGAGCCTGGCCCCGCACCTGGCAGAGAGCAGGAGCAGGGCAGATCTTTGGTGGAACAAAAGAACGATCCTATGAAACCAGGACTGTCATCTTAGCACAGAGGATGTGGATATTCATAGAGGCTCAGGGACTTGCCCAGAGTCACCCAGCAGCAGAGGGAGAGCCAGACCCAGGACTGGTTCTGAGCTGCTGCCGAGCAACTCAGAAGGAAGGAGGAACGAGGAGCGCGTCTCAGGAACAGCTGGGGAGGCTTAGAGGCCCAAAGCTGGGGTGCTGGGCCAGCTGAAGCACTCCAGCGCCAGCAGTGCCTAGGACCCAGGCACAGGGCCGTGGAGCGGCTGCCCCTGGGGCTCCTGATGGGGGCCCACACTGATGCAGACGGAGCCCCTGGTGCCAGGCACTCTTTGCCATGTGCCCAGCCCAAGAGGTGCTTCCCGGCCTGGCTCCAGCTGCCCCAGACTACAGTTGCAGCCGTTGTTGGCCTGGACTGTTCAGTGAGCTCACGCCAGCGGGGTGGGGGCTGGCCAGCCTGGACACAGGAGGCCCCAGTAGCTCTCCTGGGCCTGGGCAGACCCTCCCCCGTCCTGCCCTCTTCCCCACCGGTCCTTGTGCTCTGCAGAGCCTCTCAGCTTTTCTGAGCAGTCGGCGCTGCCTGGCAGGGCCTGGCGGAGGCCTGTCTGCCATCCTTCCCTGGGCTGCCCTCCTGAGAGGTGAGGGGCCTCTGAGGGGCAGCCCCTTCCATCTGTACCCCGCCCCCTCTGACTGTGCTGGAGGGGAATTTTCCTGTGACTCACTCTGTTGGCACTTCCTGTGGTCACCAGGGCAGGGGCTGGGGGGACCCAGTGGGGTGGCTCTGTGTTCTGGGGTCATGGGGAGGAGGGTAGGCCGGGTGTCCCGCCCCCTGACGGGATGTGATTCCCTGAGGCAGGCTACAGACCATATTTGGGAAACTTGCTTTTCTTGCAGGCAGCCTAGAGATGGGGCCCATGGGCCCCCAAGGGCTGCAGGACAGCCTCTGCCCCTGCCTGCTCCTCCTGGGGCTCTGGCCTGTGGACCCGCTGCAGCCTCCTCTGTCCCATCCTGTGGAGCCAAGGAGGTGGTCCACCGCTCTATTTCAGGATGTGTACTTTTTCAAACCCCAAGCCAAGAAATGCTCATTAAATACAAACTGAGAAATTCTGAAAAACAGGAAAAGAAAGCATACCCCATTGCCCCAAACATTCACACTGTTATTCTCTCTCTCTCTCTCTCTCTCTCTCTTTTTTTTTTTAAGTTAAAGTGACATTTTACTGACGCACGATTAATGCTTCGGTGCACATATGACCACGTCGTGGTGGCGCGGGCAGTGTTGCAGCAACCAGCAGTTGCGAGGGCCAGGGTGAACCTGTCTTCTGTGCTCTCTCTGAGCTGCCGCCTTGCGCTGGCTTCTCCCCCCAGCCCGGCTCCGCGCACGGGGCTCTTTCTGGGTCTGGAGGCTCTGAGAGGCTCTGCAGAAATGTGCTCCCTGCTGATCCGCATTCGTCCCCTCCCTGGGAGGCCCAAGCAGCCCCAGCCTGCTCTCACCCAGGTGCCTCCTTTACTCCTGCCTCCTTCTGGGGACCCTCTTTGAAATCTCCGGGTCTACTGGGTCTACCCGGATGCCTGCACCTGCCAGTGGTGGTTGGGGGGGAGCGGCAGGGCAGAAACCGAGGACAGAGAACACAGGGGCCAGCGGGGGTTCTGGGCCTGCTGGCTTAGTGTCTGCCAGTGCTGGGTTCCTCCTGCCTCTGCCCCACTCTCCCCCAAGGCCCTCCCCAGGTCGCACGCAGGCTGCTTAGCGCGGCTTCTGTGCCTAGGCCACGTGGAGCCCCCATCCCTCTCCTGGAGGGTCTGCTCACTAAGAGAGCCCCGGAGCAGTGCCTGCTTCTTGGGTGGCTGGGAGGATCACCAGGTGAAAGACCCGGTAAAAAGCAGCGCTGCGGGAGGTTGCTGCTCTTCTTTGGCCATCCACTGTCCATATGAGACCTCTTTCTTGTTTTGCTATATTTCCCTCATTGGTTCCCACTGCCTCTCCCTTTTCCAGAAGCACACATGCCGGTGTCATGTGTCTAGAGTCTGTCCTGCTGGAAAATACAGTGTTTCATGGACATTTATAATGTTTACGTAAAGGGTTCTGGGCTTGTTACTCTAACCCAGGAGGGTGCAGGCGGCCTCCCTCAGAGATACCTGGACACCTGCTGGAGCCCAGAGCAGAGTCTCAGATGTGTCCTCACATGCTGGCTGGGACCCCGAGCGGCCTCCCCGGTGCTCCGGGCTGGTCCTTTCCCCTCCAGATGATGCGCTGTCCATGTCTATTTTGTCTTCGCCTGGCTGATTTGTGCAACGTTCCAGATTCTAGATCCATCCGTCTCTTGTCATTGGGTGATCCATTACCGTCTCAGCTCTGTGTTGTCCCCTCTCTGCTTGGGTGAGGTCAGCTCCGTCTCTTTGTCCTTGCTGTTGACCTTATGTTTTGTGCTTTTGCGCTCTTTGTTTTTAGACTTGTATGTCATAGCTTTTTCCCACTTTGAGGTCATAAAGATGTTCTCCCCAGTTTTTTTCTTTTGTTAAGAGCTAGAGGGCGCCTGGGTGGCTCAGTTCGTTAAGCGACTGCCTTCGGCTCAGGTCATGATCCCGGAGACCCGGGATTGAGTCCCACAGATCCCACATCGGGCTCCCTGCTCAGCAGGAAGCCTGCTTCTCCCTCTCTCACTCCCCCTGCTTGTGTTCTCTCTTTGGCTATGTTTCTCTCTGTCAAATAAATAAAATCTTAAAAAAAAAAAAAAAAAAAGAGCTAGAGGGGTGCCTGGGTGG
>PITA01020025.1:0-15164 GCA_004023965.1 Spilogale gracilis | reverse complement strand
GCTCAGGCAAACTGGCCTTCTGTAGTGCTTAGTCATCCCACCGTGAACTTGGTGTGTTTTCTCTTTTATTCAGGTTTTTCCTTGAGCCTTTTGGCAGAACGTCTCCACTTTTTGCCTGGAGGTCTCCTGCTGCCTTTGCTTGACCAGCCCCTGGGTAACTAGTAGCTTGTGTGGTGCTGGCTTTTCTGTATTTATTTCTCATCAGTTACTGGTTCTGGTTTGCTGAGATTCTTACGTGGGTGGTCATGTGGCCTGCAGATGACGGCCACTGTGTCCCTGCAGTCCCCTCCCCACACCTCGCTTTCTCCCCCGGCTGCAAGGGCGGCAGGACAGTGGAGTTGGAGCAGGGAGGGTGTGCATCCTGTTTCCTTCCCAGAACCTGCTGGCCATGACTGTCAGTGGCTGTCCTCCCCAGGGCTGGCCCGGGTAGTAGCGCGACTTTGGAGTGGTTTTCAAGAGTATGTTGAGTGCCGTCCCTGGCGTGTAGGGGATGGCTGCCGTCAGGAAGGTTTTGAGGTTCTGTCCCGGCTTATTTGAAAGACGCCAGGGTCAGTGGGGCCTCTCTGCCGGGAGCAGGAGGGTCAGAGGCTCCGGGGTCTCCTCAGACCTGTCCTTCCTCAGTGCCAAGATGAGTTGCCCCAGGTGGCAGCATCCTCATGCCCCCCTGTGTCCTCTCTCCCCAGAACGTGCTGGCCAAAGCCCTCTATGACAACGTGGCCGAGTCCCCGGATGAGCTCTCCTTCCGCAAGGGCGACATCATGACTGTGCTGGAGCGGGACACACAGGGCCTGGATGGCTGGTGGCTCTGCTCACTGCATGGGCGCCAAGGCATTGTGCCCGGGAACCGCCTTAAGATCCTGGTGGGCACACACGACAAGAAGCCAGCAGGACCCGGACCTGGCCCACCCGCCCCCACGGCCCAGCCCCAGCCTGGCCTCCATGCCCCAGCTGCCCAGTACGCACCCATGCTTCCTGCCACATACCAACCCCAGCCCGATAGCGTCTACCTGGTGCCCACCCCCAGCAAGGCTCAGCAAGGCCTCTACCAAGCCCCTGGGACCAGCCCACAGTTCCAGTCTCTCCCAGCAAAGCAGACATCTACATTCTCCAAGCAGATGCCCCATCACCCTTTCCCCAGCCCCGCCCCAGACCTGTACCAGGTGCCCCCTGGGCCTGGCAGCCCCGCCCAGGACATTTACCAGGTGCCACCAGCTGCTGGGATAGGGCATGACATCTACCAGGTGCCCCCATCTATGGACGCACGCAGCTGGGAGGGGACGAAGCCTCCAGCGAAGGTAAGGCTGTCCTGGCCTGAGCAGGCAATTCATCCCCTGGGAGTTTTGCCCAGGCCCTGGTTTCTGGGCCCAGGCCAGACCCTTGGGGTCTCTGGGCTCCAGCAACAGCTACGTGTTTGGTCTGGGCCAAGACAGGAGGTGAGTGTGTGGGGACTGTTATCCGGCTGCTGAAGGTGAACGGGCAGCCCACCAGAGAAGAGTCCCAGCTGGCCTTGGGCTCTGAGCTGGCCTTCAGCAGATAAAAAAGCCCAGTGGGAGGGCGTTCCCAGCAAAGGATGCAGTCTCTGTCAAGGTCTAGGAAGTCTGGAAGGGGTGGGGTGGGCAGGCAGGGCTGGGCAGATGAAATCGAAGCAGCAGGTTGGGGGACCAAGCCCAGCGGGAGCCCCGATACTCTGGAAGAACCAGATCCCTTCCTGAGGGTGGAGAGTTTGAGGAGGGACGTGCCCACTCCGTGTTCTAGTGAAGTCATTCTGCCCACAGAGTGCGGGGTACAGGGTCCGATGGGATGGGGGGCACCCAGGAGAGCAAGGGGTCACTGGGGCTGGCACTGGAAGGAGGGAGCTCAGTACAGTGGTTAGGCGAGCTTGGCCGGACGTCCATAGGCATAGATGGAATAAGAGACTTTCCTTTCCCACATGTCACAGTTTGGATAGGAGCCCTATAGGGCCGAGGAAGCACTTCCACGGGTCTCAGGGACCACCTCTTGGTCTGTCTTGTTAACTCCCCTGTCCTCGGCCTGGGGTTCGCATCTGCTGGGCCTGGCTGGTGCTGCATGAGCTCCGGCCGCTGTGTTGGCATCCCAGCGAGCAGGGAGAGAAGGAGCATGAAGAGGAGAGGCCGGCCACCTCGTGCCCAGGGGCTCCCAAGAGTCCTCTGTGTGTGTGCATGCGCTCCTTGGGTGGCCGTGGGGCACATCTTCCCGCCATTCCTGGCTCCACAGGCCCCCAGCCCTTCTCTCCTGGGCCGGGTCAGTGGCCAGCAGAGCGACTGTGTGTGACGTGCAGACCGTGGGGAGGATGCTGCCTGTGGGATTGCTGGAGGAGGACCCCTAGGGGTCACTGTGTGGGCCGTTGCTAGGGGATGCTGGGCTGGGGCACCAGGCTCCGAGGGCAGTACCCTCGGCTCCACCCAGGCCTGCCTGTGCACCGTACCCCCAAGTCCATCTGCCATGGGAAGGAGACCCACCGAAGAGGGAGGCCCTGGCCCACTGCCTGCTCTTGCCCGAGGCAGGAACAGCCTCTTTTCACCTTTGGCCTATGTCTTTCTGTGCCCAAGTCCCTTGAAGATTTGGGGAGTGGAGTTTCTGGAAGCCCAGAAGCAGAGGAGGTGTCCCGCATACTCCGGAGGACAGGGCTGCCACAGCCGGCTCTCCTTGTCTCCACTGTGGCTGCTCTTCCATCCCAACCCCCCTCCCCCAGAGGACCTTGAGAAACCCAGCCCATGGCAGCAGGGAGCCCGCCCAGCCCCAGCTGCCCAGCTCAGCCCTCGGCAGAGGGGAGACCCCAGCAGGCAGCGTGCCCCAGAAGCCCTGGTGGGAGAGGCCAGGTGCTGGGCACACTAGCCGGCCCACGGGAAAAGCTGCTGAACTCTGAGCATGTGCTCCCTGCTGCGTGTTTGTGCCATGCCTCCTCTTGAGCCACCCGTGGCCGGAGAGATGGTGGCTGAGTGGGCACTCCCCCCACGGCCCTGAGCCTCTGTCCTCAGGGTCTGTCCAGGGCTGACGGTGGCGCCTTCCCCGGGCCAGCTGGGCGGTAGTTAGCAGGCACTGTCACCGTGCCCCTGCCCACAGGGCACAGTGTGGCAGCCAGGAGGCCCGGCCAGAGGTCAGGCCAGCTGGCTGAGGGTGGGGTTCCAGGGTCACTGGTTCCCACTTCCTGCCCTACCTGCTCCTTCAGCTGCCTGGCCGGAGCCTGGCCAGTGGCGGAAGCATGCTGAGCTGGACTGGAAGAGCCCAGATGGGCCACTCCCAAGGTGTGGGAGAGAGCAGAGCCTTGCCGGAGAAACACCTGCCCTGTGGGGAGGGACAGGGAGCAGTGTCCGGCTGGTGAGCCTTGGGACAGGCCAGAGCCCATCCCCCTGTACACTCACCCTCAGTCACAGTCACACACACACAGAATCCGTGCTTTGCACACACCCTGAGGAGGCATGCTCTTTCCCCTTTCCTCCCCGAATCGTAACCGACAAGCTGGTCCTGGTGCCCTTGTCCTTCCAAGCTCTGGAAGCCTGTGGGCCAGGAATCAGCAGCAGGAGCCACGTGCTGGGCTGTGGACCTGAGCCCACACTTTGACTGTGGGTTCTGTGTCCCTCCCAGGTGAGGGGCTGGCTCTCTGGTGATGTCTGGGTTCAGCTGGCTGGGCCCAGTGGTAGGGCTGCTCAGAGCCTGTGTCCCTGAGGGTCCTGGCCTGAGGGGTGGCCCTTCCCTGAGAAGCCTCGTTGCTCTAGGCCACCTTGGGGGCATCTGCTTTTATGATCTGATCATGAAAGCAGTGCTCATTTGTTGTAGAAAACATACACTGTGTGAAAAAGCATGGAGACTGGCGCCTGGGTGGCTCAGTCGTTGAGCATCTGCCTTTAGCTCAGGTCATGATCCCAGGGTCCTGGGATGGAGGCCTGCTTTGGGCTCCCTGCTCAGTGCTAAGTCTGTTTCTCCCTCTGCCCTTGCTCCCTGCTCGTGCTCCTTCTCTAGCTCGCTCTCTCTCTCTCTCTCTCTCTCTCTCAAATCAGTAAATAAAGTCTAAAAAAGAAAAGAAAAGAGAAAGCCTGGAGAGGAGATTCCCCAGTCAAGAGATAATCACTAGAAGTTCGGGGACATTTTATCTTTGCATATTTTTTATCTGTCTTACAGGGTTTTATGTGCAGACTTTTCTATTTTGAGACTAATTCCCGCGGATATCAGAAGCGTTTTCTTGGGTCCCTAGGGTGTCTGTGATGGGCACCACAGATTTATTGTGTCGCCCCTTCCCCTCGGGGTAGGCTCCAGGCTGTTTCTGAGTGCAGGGGTCTGAGTTAGAGTGAGGCAGTAAACGTCTCAGTCCAGGCCGCTTTGCCCACGTTTCAGGGTTCTGCTTTCATAAATCTTGTGCTACCCTCTCAGAAGTCTGGGAAATGGAGGCTCTTTAGTTCAGGGGGGGTCAGGTAAGGTGAGGAGGGACCCCGCCAGGACTGTGGGCGGCGGGGGAGGCCCTGCTCCCCAGGAGGGCCAGGGTGAGTGATGAGGCAGCTAGCCAGGAGGGGAAGGGTCAGATGCCAGGAGCCTGGGGTCCAGTGGCCTGTGTGGCTGGGGAGAGGGGTCAGGGCCACACCACTGGTCAGCACTGTCCGGACTGGGGCGTGCCGGAGGACGCTGCCGGCAGAAGCAGGTGGGACCCCCAGACAGGGAGGTGTTTCGTGAGTCGCTCGTCCGGGAGTGCCTTCGGGTCAGGGGCCGCAGCTGTGCCGAGGGGACAGCTGTGGTGCTGGGTCAGGCGCCTGGGCAGATGCAGCTGAGCTCAGTCCTGTTCCTCCTGGGAGCCCAGGAGCTTAGAAGGGGACCCATGTCCAGCACATCCCTCACTCTGGGTGAGAGGTTGGATTGTCGCCTCCTCGGTCCCGCAGCACTCCAGCAGTGCTCCCGAGGAAGAAGGCGAGGCTTCTAGATGGGGGCAGGCCAGAGTCAGAGCCAGCCTCACTCACATGGAGTGATGTCCATTCTGCAGAAGGGGGGAGACCAGTAGCCGAGCTGCCTGGAGGGTGCGGCAGGGGACGTGACCTTTCCCAGTGGGGTCTCGGCTCGGCCCTGCTTTCTGCACACGCCAAGCTGGACCCTGCCCGGCCTGGGTCTGTTGTGTGTCTTTGTGTGTTCTCTGCATTGTTGACATTGTATGTGTGGGCGCATATGGGTCTTGGCTGTGTCACCCACCCCCCGGGGGGGCCTTGGGGGCCTTCTAATGGGGCCTCGGGTGCAGAGCAGGGCAGCCTGTGATTAGCGGGCTCAGCAGCTCTCCGGAGAATAGGTTTCCCTGAGTAGGCTTTTCCTCACTAGGGGCTGCTTTGCCATTTCCTTCTGATGGAGAGCATTTGCTGGCCAGTACAGCTGCTCACCGTCATGTCCCAGCCGCAGGAGTGGAGAGGCACACTGCCGCCGGCTTGGTCCTGGGCTCTGGCTGCAGAGCCCTTCTGCCTGTGCTCCCTACCGTCTCTGTCTTGGGGAGGCACTGTGGCGGCTCAGAGTGCGTGGGTCCCTACCTGTCTTCATGGGGCAGGCTCCCAACCTGCCTTCTGGAGTCCGCAAGGCCCGGAGACGCCGCAGGTCTCGCCTCAAAGCCCTGCCAACCTGCCACGTCCCGCCAGCCCCCGCCTGCCCCGCCTGTCCTTTGTTGGCAGATTCTAGTGGCTAAAAATAGCTCTGGAGGAGACTCAAGTCTGGGGCTCACGGAGGGATATGAGTCTGGGGAGGGCCGCCAACTCCACTCCCAGACACGCTGGGGGTGGGGTGTGGTGGGCGGGGAAACACCCCCCCCCCCCGGAGGCACTCACCCCAACAGCCAAGGGCAGCCTCCCCGGACAGGCCCGGTGTCTGCTGTGCTGCCAGGGAGGGGAGCAGAGGCTGCATCAGCAGAGGCCGTGCCGAGCCTGGGGCTGAGCGGAAAAGTGCGAGTGCCTGCGCCCCAGGCCCGGGTCCTCCGCTGCCCAGAGAGCACAATGTCTGCACACCCGCAGTGCAGAGCAGCTGTCAGTGTCATGGGGACCACTTGGGCATGGGATGCTCCGTTCTGGGGGCAGCAAGCCCAAGGGCCAGCCCTGCTGCCCTCAGGGGTGTATGTGGGGAGGGCCTCACAGTCAACTCCGTTCCAGACATCCCCTTTGACTAGGGAATAAAAGGCTTTTCTGTCCCAGAGTGCTGAGCAGGGAGCATTGCGGGGAAGGCGTGCCCTGCGCTGGTTCAGATCCCGCCAGCCCCTCCCACTGGGCCATTGGCTCTCGGCTCCCACAGGACCAGGGTGCTTGCCTGGAAAGAAGAGGCTGGTGTGAGCGGCCCTCAATAGCTTGCTGTCCTGGACTCCACGCTGGCAAAGGGTACCAGAGAGGAGAATGTGTTGGCCTCTTCTGTGGGCCAGTGTCCCCTGACTGAGTGGCGGTCTCGGCAGCCCCATGTGTGTGGTGTGTTGTGTGTTGGGGAGTGCGGGGTTCTTGGCTCTAGTCTTGGCCGCTTCGCACACCCACACCCAGCTTTCCAGCATAGCCCAAGAATGGGCCTGCCTTCAGGAGTCTCCCTAGTATGTGCCCGGTGGATGAGGGCGTGGGCACAGCCTGGCACTGTCGTCTGTCCCCAAGCCGGGAGGGGGCAGCTAGGAGGTGACATTGGGCAGGGCCATCCCAGTCCAGAGCAGACCTCCCTCTGGGACTTCTCAGGTCATCTGGCTGTAGACCGCTACCATTTCCTGGCCAGAACTAGGTGGCTCTAGCAAAACCTGGGAGTTCATGTGCTCCCCAGATTCTGTATCACATTGAAGAAAGCGTGAAGAACACAAGGTTGAGAATACACTTGCCTCTCACTGGCCTCCAAGCCCACCCTTGGAAACCGCCCCTTTTGTGTAGACTCTCCCTGGGGACCTGATGGTGGGTCCTGGAAGATGGTTTCCAGGCTGGTGTGACATGTTGGTGACTGATGGCTGTCTGCCCGCAGGTGGTGGTGCCCACCCGTGTGGGCCAGGGTTATGTGTTTGAGGCCTCCCAGCCGGAACAGGATGAGTACGACATCCCCCGCCACCTGCTAGCCCCAGGGCCCCAGGACATCTACGACGTGCCCCCTGTCCGGGGGCTGCTTCCCAGCCAGTATGGCCAAGAGGTGGGTACTGGGTCTAGGAGCGGGGGGCCTGGCCCCGCTCAGGGAGCTAGACTTCCTCGGCCCCAGCCAGTGTGGTCCTGAGGTTGGTGCTATGGGATTTCTGCTATTCTCGTCCTCTCTGGTGGCCCTGGCACCTGTGTCACCACACCTCTTCTGCCCCAGGTCTATGACACGCCACCCATGGCTGTCAAGGGCCCTAATGGCCGGGACCCACCACTGGATGTATACGACGTGCCCCCTAGTGTGGAGAAGGGCCTGCCGTTGTCCAACCACCACGCGGTAAGCTGTTGGGGCCTGCTGGGGCCTGATGTACAGATGGGGCTTGGGTGTGACGGAGAGTGTGCTGGGGGTGGGGACCCCCATGTGCAGGCCTGGAGGCAGCAGGACCTCTGTGCACAGGCCTGGCTCTGCCCCTTCCTCATGCTGTGACAGAAGTGCAAACTGAGTGCTCCTCCAGCCTCCCCTTCCCTGGCTCTACGCCCTCCCCCCTCCCGCCATGGGCCTTTGGCAGGTTCTCGAGAGGATGACACAGGATATTAACAAGGTGACCGCAGGATGTGTCATTCAAAGGAGGGCACTTCTGAGAGTGAAGGGGGACCAGTAATTATGAGAGGGCATGAAGCACAAACCACTCTTCTGGGAGAACTGGGGTGTTGTCACCCTAAATACACGAATCAGACAGCTTCCTGCCACAGCAGAACACGAACAGGGGGAATGGATGTGGGGTAGTATGACAGCTGTCCTCTCACCACGTGTTTGTAGTTACGTGGTGAAGGAACTCCTGTCATCCCCGTAACAAACCTGTGAGCGAGTTCTCCCCTCTGACAGCCCAGCAGATAGGCACAGAGAGGTTGAGTCACCTGCCTTAAGTCACATGGCCAGTAAGAGGTGGAGCCAGGGTTCTGAACTCAGGGCCGGCCCCGAGTTGGCCTCTTCATGTTAGCTGTGTGGGTAGGGACCGGGACACTGGGCGCTGTGTGTGTGTGCGTGTGTGCACCATGCGACTGGGTCCTGCCCGGGAGCTCCAGGCAGGCAGGCAGCCTGGACCGACCCTCTGCCCCCCGCCCCCCAGGTATATGATGTCCCTCCGTCAGTAAGCAAGGACGTGCCTGATGGCCCACTGCTTCGTGAGGAGACCTATGACGTGCCCCCCGCCTTCGCCAAGGCCAAGCCCTTTGACCCAACCCGCCACCCGCTGGTCCTGGCCGCGCCCCCCCCGGACTCCCTGCCGGCCGAGGACGTGTACGATGTGCCTCCCCCTGCTCCTGACCTCTATGACGTGCCCCCGGGCTTGCGACGGCCTGGCCCCGGCCCCCTCTACGACGTGCCCCGCGAGCGGCAGCTTCCGCCTGAGGCAGCCGACGGCAGCGTGGCCGAGGACAATGTGTACGCGGTGCCACCGCCCGCGGAGCGAGAGGCCCCGAGCGAGGCCAAGCGGCTGTCAGCCTCCAGCACCGGCAGCACGCGCAGCAGCCAGTCGGCCTCCTCCCTAGAAGCTGCGGTGCCGGGCCGCGAGCCCCTGGAGCTGGAGGTGGCAGTGGAAGCCCTGGCACGGCTGCAGCAGGCCGTGAGCGCCACCGTCGCCCAGCTTCTGGACCTGGCAGGCGGCGCAGGCGGGGGCTGGCGTGGCGCCCCCGAGCCCCAGGAGCCCCCGGCGCAGGACCTGCGGGCCGCCGTGGCCGCCGTCCAGGGCGCCGTCCATGAGCTGCTGGAGTTTGCCCGGGGCGCCATAGGCAACGCAGCGCACACCTCTGACCGCACACTGCATGCTAAGCTTAGCCGGCAGCTGCAGAAGATGGAGGACGTGTACCAGACGCTGGTGGCCCATGGTCAGGCCCTCGACAGTGGCCGGGGAGGCCCCGGGGCCACTCCCGAAGACCTGGACCGCCTGGTGGCCTGCTCACGGGCTGTGCCCGAGGACGCCAAGCAGCTGGCCTCCTTCTTACACGGCAACGCCTCCCTGCTCTTCAGACGGACCAAGGCCCCCGCGCCAGGGCCAGAGGGGGGTGGCCCCCTGCACCCCAACCCCATCGACAAGGCCAGCAGCATCCAGTCCCGGCCCCTGCCCTCACCCCCTAAGTTCACCTCCCAGGACTCCCCAGATGGGCAGTATGAGAACAGTGAGGGGGGCTGGATGGAGGATTACGACTATGTCCACCTACAGGTAAGTGCCAGCCCTGTCCCAGCTCTGCAGGGGAACACCCTGGGGAAGCCTGCAGACCTCCTGAGGTCTCTAAGCTTGCTACCCATCCTGGGCACCTTGAGCCCCTCTACACCGAGCCTTCTTGTGGCCGAGAGAAGAATTTGAATTTGGGCCCCAGTAGGTCTTGGTGAGTGTGCCCTTTCAGGTCAGATGCACTCCCCCCTGGACCCCCCACCCCGCCCAAACCCGTTCCTCTACCCACCTCAGGCCTTTGGGCTGACGTGGCCATGTCATCCGGGGCCCTGCAGTGCTAGCCAGGGACGGCCCCCGAGCACCTGCAGAGGCCAGGCTGCTCCAGTGAGCAAGACAGAAGCAGATATCTTCTGTGTGGGGAGAGGGTTTTTTAAGCATAAGCAAAGACAAAGAATGTTCCAGGCTTGGGGAAAGAAAGAAAATCAGGAGATGGGAGGGTGGGGTAGGGTGGGCCTCTGAGTGCAGACATCCGGATGCCAGCCAAGTGCCCCAGTAGGGAGCATTCCAGGTTGAGAGTCAGCAAGTGCCAAGGCCCAGTGGTCAGGGATGGGTGAACAGGCTCTGTATGCCAAGGGCAAGGGTTCAAATGTGATTCCTGGTACGGGAGCTGGGGCAGGGAGAATGGCCTGGCCACCTGTAGTGTGCCCAGCCCCTTTGTGGGCTGGCAGTTGGTGGAAGGGGCCCGGAGGAGAGCCGTCTCTTGGGAAGCTGTGCCCACTGTGGGCCTGGTGTCTGCAGTGCCACCTGGTGGCTGCCTGCGGGGCCCTAGCTCCCCCAGGCCGACAGCGGCTCCTGGCTCAGCCCAGTTCTTGTGCCTTGCCTCCAGGGGAAGGAAGAGTTTGAGAAGACCCAGAAGGAGCTGCTGGAAAAGGGCAACATCGTGCGTCAGGGAAAGGGCCAGCTGGAGCTGCAGCAGGTGAGGATACCCGGGCTTACCGGCTTCTCTGGGCTTCTCTGGGCTGGGGCCACCAGCCGGCCGGTGAGCCCAGCTCCCCCGCCAGAGCCTGCCTCAGCCCACCTGCTCAACCGCAGGACCCTGCATGTGTTTGTTGGATTTCTGTGTGAGTTATTAACAGAGTGATCATGGTAGACATTTTGAGGAACACACAGAAGTGTAAAAAGGCAGGAAACTAGGCCCCCGAGGCAGTGGGGGTGCCCTGGGGCTGGTTTGTAGCCCTGCTCCTGTGGCCGCCGTGTGTTTGCCGTGATGCTTTGTGAGCAGTTAGCATCTGCCTTTATCTCAGGATGGTCCCGTGGCGTTCAGCAGTTCTCCTCAGTTGTTTTTAAAGGCCACATGACATTTCTGATTATTGACGTTTACATCGTACCCAGTTTCCCTGGTCATAGAAGTATTGTTGTGCCTATCTGCAGATGGAGTATATTCTTCGTACTTTGGGTCATTTCCTAAGGGTAGGAAAGGGATCTAATAATAAATAAATAAGGTACTTTTATTCTGATTATGAAGATGATTAAAAAAAATACAGACTAGCATGAAGTAAGCACAGAAAATCACCCGTCAGGTTTTCCGCACTCCCCAGCCCCAGCACAGGGAAGGATAGCAGAGCCCGGAGAGCTGGCCGGCTCCACCCTGTCCCGCACAGAGCCACCGCTGGCCCAGCGGTCAGGGAGGGATCACAGTGGGTCCATCCCAGGGTCAGTGTGAGCATGAAGGGAGTAAAGAGTGTGCGTACCAAGGAGGTTCCCGGGCCCCAGAACATATTTGGTAAAGGGATAAAGGTTCATAATTACAGGTGTCTCGACTCATCCATCCATCATCTGTCTGATGTGTGGCATCTCCACTGATTTCAGAAATGGACATGCGCTTTATCACACTCTATCTTCTCTGGGCTCTGCTGGCATGCATCTATCAGTCCCCTGTTGGTGGGACATTTTGGTTTTTCCCAGAATTACTTCTGTAAACAATGCTGAGCTGAATATAGCTCTCTTCACCTAACTGATCTGTCAGGTAAATTACCAGAAGCTGGAAGAAGAGATGGGAATATACATGAAAAGCTCTAGAAAGATGGAGCAGCCTTCGGTCAGGGACATAAAGCACCAGTACAACACAGGCTCCTAAAATGTAGACACCCGTGTCGGTTGCTGCATTTCCACATCAGTGCAAAATCTGGAAACCCCCGCCCCAAGTGTCTACTAGTAGAATTTTGGTTGAATAAATAAAATACAAACATTAATGCAGTAGAATCTTAGGTAGCTATTTAGAAATGTCAAAGAATGGAAAAGAGTTCAAACTGAAAGTGAATGTGCGCCCTCTCCCTGGCTGAGGGAGCGGAATGGTTAGTCTCCCCGAGTTGCTGCCAAGTGTTTTGGGGATGAGGAAGGGGCGATTCCGCACCGCTGGTCACAGCCCCGCAGGCCCCTGGTCGGAAACAGCCCTGGGGGCGGACACATCAGTCTGCACAGGTGGCTCACAAGGCCGGGGCTGCTGTTCCATGGAGAGTCCCTCTCCCCCTGAGCTTCCGCAGACCGGCTGACAGGGCCACGTGCCCTCTCGCTCAGGGCTGGAAGGGCAGTGGGAAGACAGTTGGCCCTTGAACAGCACAGTGTGAACTGCATGGATCCACTTAGATCTGGATTTTTTTCATCAGTGAATACATTGGAGAAGTATTTTGGAGATTAAGACAGTCTGAAGAACCACGCAGATGAACCACGTAGCCTCGAAATTCTGAGAAAATTATGTATTGTAAGAAAACAGCACTTAGTAGGTGTAACAAGTCTTACAAATACCATGACCCTTCTTCTTCTTCTTCTTTTTAATATTTTATTTTAAGCCATCACTGCACCCGCTGTGGGACTCAGACTCAGTTCTGAGATCAAGAGTCGCCCGCTCTACCAGCTAAGCCAGCCAGGCACAACCTGCTACATTTTTTCTGTTTAAATTTTTTATTATGGGAAATTGAATACCCTTTTAAAATTAAGGAACCCTGGGTACATTCACCCACCCCCAACCCCTCTGGGTACAGCTTAGCGGGTTGTCTGGCTCCCTCGCCCCACACACCATCTGGGAGACCACACATCCTTTCATCGGCAAACACGTGAGTGTTTGGTTCTAAGACCAGGCCTGTGCTCCACCAGAGGTTTCTACTGGCTACCCGGGATTCCAGCTGACAGCTGACTTGTTTTCTGCTTGGTGTATGTGAATTTTTTTTTTAAAGAATTAAGTTAAAAAGTGAGTGGGGGGAGGGGCAGAAGGAGGGAGAGAATCCCAGGCAGACTCCCTGTTGAGTGCAGAGCGCAGAACTCTACATGGGCCTCAGGGCTCGATCCCGCCACCCCGAGATCATAATCTGCGATGACATCAGGATTCAGATGCTTAACTGACTGAGCCACCCAGGTGCCCCCGTTTGAGTCGTTTTACAGCGTGTATGTTAAAGACAAAATGTGGGGTGTTTTAAGTTCATTTCAAAATATGCATAAGTGCACAGGAAGTTGCCAAGAGTACAAAACAGTCCCTTGTCTCCTTTACCCGCTTTCCCCCAGTGAGTGCACCCTCAGTAAGCAGAGACCCACGTCCCTGACCATGGCAGCGGCTCATTTGTGT
Organism: Spilogale gracilis; assembly: GCA_004023965.1. Taxonomy (NCBI): domain Eukaryota; kingdom Metazoa; phylum Chordata; class Mammalia; order Carnivora; family Mephitidae; genus Spilogale; species Spilogale gracilis. Next base: position 2,307 of record PITA01020025.1, on the reverse strand, counting down.
TCCATTTCTATCATTTCATGATTTAAAAAATGTTACATAAATGGAATACTACCTTTTGAGATTGGCAGAAGATTCTGGCGAGTGTCGGGGAGGCCGCTGAGGATGAGGGCTCTGCCTGTTGCCTAGTGATGATTTGTGTCCCATGCTCCCACTGGGAGCCGTCCTCTTCTCTTCCTTTGCGCCGTGTGGCTGCGGTTTTCACGTGGCTTTCCCTCTGCTGCAGCTGAAGCAGTTCGAGCGGCTTGAGCAGGAGGTGTCCCGGCCCATAGACCACGACCTGGCTAGCTGGACACCGGCGCAGCCCCTGGCCCCGGGGCGGACAGGCAGCCTGGGGCCCTCGGACCGGCAGCTGCTGCTCTTCTACCTGGAGCAGTGCGAGGCCAACTTGACCACCCTCACCAATGCGGTAGACGCCTTCTTCACCGCCGTGGCCACCAACCAGCCACCCAAGATCTTCGTGGCACACAGCAAATTCGTCATCCTCAGCGCCCACAAGCTGGTGTTCATCGGGGACACGCTGTCGCGGCAGGCCAAGGCGGCCGACGTGCGCAGCCAGGTGACCCACTACAGCAACCTGCTTTGTGACCTCTTGCGTGGCATCGTGGCCACCACCAAGGCTGCTGCGCTGCAGTACCCGTCGCCTGCCGCCGCCCAGGACATGGTGGACAGGGTCAAGGAGCTGGGCCACAGCACCCAGCAGTTCCGCCGCGTCCTGGGCCAGCTGGCAGCTGCCTGAGAGCAGGTGACCGGAGGGACGGGGGTCGGGAGGAGGGCACCTGCCCCAAGAGAGTCGCCATGCTGCAGGCATGGGGACAGGCACCCCAGCTCTGCCCGGGCCTGGTGCCCCAGACTGTCCAGGGATTTGTACATATTTATGACGGGGCAGGATGTGGGACAGCGTCTCAGCAGAGCCCAAGCAGAGCTGGGCCCCCCGGGAGCCAAGGCTGAGGAATGGGCTGGTGGTTTTCCCTGCATACACTGGGGGCCAGGGCCCAGAGACCCCCTCGACCCACATGGCCTCAGAGGACCCCTTGAGCTGATCCTAGCCCCACAGGGGTGCCCTCCCCCGGCCCCCCACCACCACCACAGCGCAAGCGCCACTGTACCAGGAGGAAAAACCCTAAAACACTATTTTTCATTATTGATTTTCCAATCATTTGACTAATAGTCTACATTTAAATAAAATTTAAAAAATGGAAAGCCTCTGGTGTGAGAGGTGTGAGAGCCACGAGGGCTCATGGATGTGGGCCGGGCTGTCCTCGCTGTCAGATGCCACGGGGCAGGAGCCACAGGTGGAAGGGATTTGGGGTGAGGCTGTGGGAAGCTTCTTGGGAGGATGAAGAAAAAGAGGGTCCCTGCAGGAGAAAACCAAGGTCCTGGGACACAGAGCCGGGCCAGGGATCTCCTGCAAGGTGGGGGCAGGTCTGCCGTCGAGACCTTGACAGCTGAGGCTGGTGGAGAGAAGCTGAACCGTCCTGGGACAGGAGGGCCCGAGTGCAATGGCCGAGCGTGGGTGTGCCCCTGGCCAGGTTGGTGGAAAGCTAGCGTGGGCTGAAGCAGCCTGGGAGCGTGCTAGGCTCTGCTGGGGCCCCTGCCCCAAGGCAGAGAACCCGCAGAGGGCACCACAGAGACTTGTTTTCACAGCTCTCACCCAGAACTTGGCTTGTAGCAGCTGATAATGTCAGCCTATGGGGCTTCATCCGGTGTGTCTTACTTGAATTACCAGACTTGGCCTCCAAGTTGGGATCTGGGGGCCCAGAGGGCCCTTGCCCTGGGGTTCAGGAACTGCTGCTCCTGGCCCTGACAGTTCTGCATGTGACCTTGGGCCTCAGTCTCCCTGCATCTACAAAAAAAGGGCAGGATCTGTCAGCCCTCTTGGCTGCAAACTCCACAGTGGGGACCCCAGTGAAGGCAGCCATCCTCCCCCCACTCAGCACCCTGGCGAGGACACAGACATAGAGGCATGTGGTTGATCTCAGGGTTTTATTTGGGTTTTCCAGAAGTGGGGGGTGGGGTGGGGTTCAGTTGGCCTCCAAGACCTCGAGAACCCAGGGAATGAACTTGGTGACGCGGGAGTACACCCCTGGTAAGAATGGGTTGCACTGGCTACTGCCCCAGGACACGATGCCCACCAGGGTCCAGGCTCCGTCCTTCTGGCAGACCAGGGGGCCCCCAGAGTCGCCCTGCAGGAGGAGAAAGGACTTGTTTCCAAGCCTGAAGCGGGGTGCCAGGGCCCCAGCATGCCCTGACCTACCCAACCCAGGTTCTATGCTGAGAAATGGCAAGCGTGGGCAGAGTGACCCAGCA
>PITA01020024.1:0-36102 GCA_004023965.1 Spilogale gracilis | reverse complement strand
AGAAAAGAAAAGAAAAAAAATCAGCTCCCAGATACAGAAAAAAACAAGACTGCTTCTGCACAGGGGGTAGAATTTTTCTGTGGCTTTGGCCCGGGAGGAAGCGCCAGTCACCTGCCCTTTAGGACAGAGTGAGGGAGAAGTTTACCAGCATTGCAGCCAGACTGGGTTCAGAGACTGAGAAATCTGGAGGAACGGGAGCAGGGGGTGGGAGGTGAAGAGAGACTCTAGACTTGTAGGATGGGCCGTGGTTCCCCAAAATATTGGCTGGTCCACAATGTCACTTACACCAACTATTAATGTTATGAAAGCAAAGTACATTTCCCCTCATTTTCTATAAAAAGAGGATGTGAACAATTGCCAAGTGTCTTTATTCTGCAGCTCCTAAGGCATGAGTGTGCGTGCACGCATGTGTGTGTTGGATGCATGTAGTCCTCAGACTAAACTTGCATGATCTCTATCCATGCCCACTTTCTTGCAACCTAGTTTCTGAGCTGGTCACTCTGCCCAGGATAGCTGACCCAGATATCACTTTGAGAGCCAGAATCTTCCAGCGCTGCCGTACCCGGTTCTCCAGTTTCTGGATCTGCTTCTTCCCGCCCTTCAGGGCCAGCTGCTCAGCCTCGTCCAGGCGGTGCTGCAGGTCCTTCACCGTCTGCTCCAGGTTCTTCTTCATGCGCTCCAGGTGGGCGCTGGTGTCCTGCTCCTTCTTCAGCTCCTCGGCCATCATGGCTGCCTGGTGAAGTTCATAGAAAGTATGAGTGGGAGTCTGGGAGTCTACAGAGGATGCTCTCAAGGTCAATACTGTGCACGCTGATCCTGCCTCCCTCATTCCACCATGACTGGTGATGCATCTCTTCCCCAACTGGTTTTGGCTGAGGCTTCAGGAAACTCCCTCCCTCTAGGAAGCCAGCATGACTGACTGTAGGTCATCAGGAGACAAAGCCTACTTGCCTTGTCCCCATCTAGAAGCCCCTTCCCTGACTCCAAACACAGGCTCTGAAAAGAAGGAACAGAGCTCACATCTGTGATGGCCTTCTTGGCCTTCTCCTCCGCGTTTCTGGACTCCTGCATGGAGTTCTCCACCTCTGCCTGGCACTGGGCTATGTCCGCTTCCAATTTCTTCTTGGTATTTATCAGGCTTGTGTTCTATAGGAAAGATTAGCCAAAGGGGAGGTGTAGGTTATCTTCAGAAGCTTGGAACAATGGAAGGGGAGAAATTTGTATAGGGAAGGAAATCAATCATGATCATATTTCTTATTTTTCACTGGGGGATCTGCTAGATACCGTTTCATTCTTGACCAAACAGAAGGCCCTGAAACAGACCCGAGAACTGTGCATGAAATGAATGAGTAATTGATAATGGTAGACTTTCACATATTTGAGGAAGAAGTAAGAGGTGCCAGAGCAAAAAAAGGATGGGTAGACCTAAGTAAATAAAATGAGAAATAATTCTATGATCACACCATAAATAGAATTATAGGGTTGTGACAAGGTGGAAAACACTCGCAATGTATGTTGCTGAAAAACATTCCCTTCCTTGGAGCGCCTGGGTGGCTCAGTTGGTTAAGCGACTGCCTTTGGCTCAGGTCATGATCCCAGAGATCCACATAGGGTTCCCTGCTCGGCGGGAGGCCTGCTTCTCCCTCTCTCACTCCCCCTACTTGTGTTCCCCGTAGCTGTGTTTCTCTCTGTCAAATAAATAAATAAAATATTTAAAACAAAACAAAACAAAACAAAACAAAACAAAACATTCCCTTCCTTAACACATAAAAAAGACAAATTGCACAAGAAAACAGTGCACAACATACAGATGGGCGGAACACACCCAAAGAAATAATTACTTATTAGTATCAAAACTTTGTTGGATTTTATTTTTTTTAAGTAGGTCCCATGTGCAATGTGGGGTTTGAACTCATGACCCTGAAATCAAAGGTTCAGTTGGATACTGTACCCGCTGAGTCAGCCAGGCACCCCAAGAAACTCAAAATTACAAAGGTGAGGTGTTTTTCAATCATAGTTGGTGAGGATTAAAAGACATATAATTAGGGTCTTTGAGGATTTAGAGGCAAGAGTTCTTACATATTCTCCCAATGAGAATAAAAATAGAGACCACCTTGTGAAGGCAGATTTACAGTATGTTGCAAATGTCTATCATTTGGACCATGAAATGCTGCTTCCAGCAATCTATTTACTTCTAGGAATATTAAGGAAAGAACAATAATGAGAAAATATGAAAAATTAATTATAAGTAAGTTCATCATAGAACTCCTAATGGTGGGGCGCCTGGGTGGCTCAGTTGGTTAAACGACTGCCTTCGGCTCAGGTCATGATCCTGGAGTCCCGGGATCGAGCCCCACATCGGGCTCCCTGCTCAGCAGGAAGCCTGCTTCTCCCTCTCTCACTCCCCCTGCTTGTGTTCCCTCTCTGGCTGTGTTTCTCTCTGTCAAATAAATAAAATCTTAAAAAAAAAAAAAAAGAACTCCTAATGATAAAAATTTTATTGGGAATAATTAAAAAGCTAGGGAAGATAGATTAAATAAAAGTGCCATGTCACCCTACTGTAACAGACCAGTTTTTTGCCATTAAAAATGGTCCTGGGGGGAGCCTGGGTGGCTTAGTCGGTGAAGCAGCTGACTGTTGGTTTCGGCTCAGGCCGTGATGCCAGGGTTGTGGGGCTGAGCCTGGCATAGGGAACGTGCGGGGGGGGGGGGGGGCTTTCCGCTCTCAGTGGGAAGTCAGCTTGAAGATTTCTCCCTTTGCCCCTTCCTCCACAGTGCATACATGCATTCTCTCTCTCTCTCTCTCTCTCTCTCAAATAAATAAATAAATCTTTAAAAAAAACAGCCATAGAAGATTATTTAAAGGGGTGGAAATAACATTCATGACACTTTGTTAGAATGAAAATAATAAGTTACAAAAATATTGATCACGTTTTTACAAAAGTATAATAATTGCAGATATCCATGAGAGCTTGGAAGAAAGATTTCAAAATGGTGACACTGTGGTTGGTATTTTTCTACTGTTTGTTTGCTTGTATGCTGTATACTTTGTAACACAGAATTGTTTTTATAAAACTTTAATAAACGTGGCAGACAGTCCCTTCTCTGCTGTCCAGCTCACTGCTCCCTTGCAGTGTATTCAATAAGCTTCTATCTCCTTAAAAAACCAACAAAAACTTTCATAAAGGTAATAAAAATAATTATTTTGAAAGACAGTTTTAATTTTCTAAGATTGCGGCTTCAATGTTGCTTCGTCTGTGAAATTTTCTCCAGCCCCTTGATGCAATAATTCATCCTTCCTTTCTCTGATTTTCCTACAATGCACATGACCTTTTATATTCAGATTAAAGAAAGTTAAAAAATCTGTCCATCTGGAGCGTAGTTATTCTGAGAACTAAAATTTCTTTCTTTTTTTTTTAGAGCTTATTTTCAAGTCATCTCCACACCCAAAGTGGGGTTTGAACTCACAACCACAAGATCAAGAGTCGGGGTGCTCTACCCGCTGTGCCAGCCAGGCACCTCCCAAGAAACAACCTTAATGCAACAACTTCGTCTTGACCTCAAGTCTGGAAGGGAGGACGGGTGCTCCCTTCCGTGGAGGGGGTCCTCCCTGCCCCTCAGGGTGGGCCCCTGCTGGAGGGAGGAGGGACGCACCTGGGAGTGGAGGAGTTGCACGCGGTCACTGGCGTCCCCCAACTCCTGCTCCGATAGCCGGTGGGTCCGCTCTGTCTGCTCCAAGGCCACCTTCATCTCCTCCAGCTCCTCCAGCAAGAGGCCATTCCTGCGCTCCACGATGGCCAGCTGCTCCTTAAGGTCCTCATTGCTCCTCAGGGCGTCATCCAGATGCAGCTGGGAGTCCTACAGGGAAAGCAAGACGTGAGGCCGGGGGCAGGCTGAGCACCGACCAGGTCCACGGGAGTCTGTCCTGCATGCTTACCTTGAGCTGACCCTGCACGGCGCGCAGGTGTTTCTGGGTCTCGGCCACCTGGCGGTTGGAATGGCCCAGCTGGATCTCCATCTCATTGAGGTCTCCCTCCATCTTCTTCTTCAGCCTCAAGGCGTCGTTCCGGCTCCGGATCTCAGCGTCCAGCACGCTCTGCATGGCCTCTGCCGCTCGCTGGCTATTTCTTTTCAGCTGCTCAATTTCTTCATCCTTCTCAGTGACCCTGCGGTCAAGCTCGGATTTCACCTGGCTCAACTCCAGTTGGACACGCAAGATTTTGCTCTCTTCATGTTCCAAGGAACCCTGATCAAAGCAGAGGAGTGATTGGGGGGGCAGGGTTGTGGACAGCCCCCCTTCCTGAACGGGTATTTTCCTTACCAGTAGGATAAAATGAGTATTATTCTACCCATTTTATAGATGAGTAGAGATCAAATGATGTGCCCTCCAAATATCTGTCCCAGTAATGAACCTGGGACTAAACCTTTGTATCTGTTATTAACAACTTTATGTCTGGAGAGGGACAGAGCACCTTTTTGAATTAGTAAAGCCTTTATTGGGTGTCTATTTTAACCATAATTCGGGAGCCACCCTATTGTCTGAAATGACAGACAAGGTAATCACTCTCCCCTTATCCTGCATTATGCAAATATCTCTAGAAACAGTTCCATTATCTGCCCTGCACTGGCCATACCCATTAAGGCCTCAGGACACTGGCTCTATTTTGACTTTACAAAAATCCCTGTGTCCATAGACCACCTAGCACGTGACTCTCTTAGAGCCGAAGAATTCAGAGCCAGGTCTCGGGATGGATTTCTTAGATTTCTGCTGATGGATTTCTTGCTTCCCAAGAGGAAGACATGGAGGACATCACAATCACATTTATTTATTTTCAAAAGGGGAAATGTGATGAACTAAAGAACACCCAGGAGATGAAACACAGCACAGCTGTTTCCCCAGGGATGGCTGGTGGGACTCAGCCCCTCCTGGCAGGAAGCAGCCCCAAGGATCTGGTCTAGTCCCCCGTCCTTCAGCGTCCTGCCTTCTTGAGCATCCTCATGTCATGTCCTGGACACTTGCCTCCACCTCTTCTAGGGCAACCTGGAGGTCTGACTTCTCCTGCTCCATCTGCTTCTTGGTCTTTTCCACTTCCTGGAGTTTCTTGCCAGTTACTGCAATCTGGTCAGTTAAGTCGGAAATCTCTTCTGCAAAGGATAGGCTCAATTCAGCTCGTTTGATTGGGCTCTAGTTGACAGCAGAGGCACTTTGCCTGGTAACCTGGGGATTGCTGATTCATCTACGTTTATGCAGGAGAGAATACCGTGGAGCCCTTCAAGTCTGTCCACAACCCAGGCATGTTGCCTGAGTGTAAGAACACAAAGTCTTCACAAAGTATGTAGAACAGTCGCGGTGAGGGCCAGGGGAGAAAATTCTGGAGACGATGCATTGAATACAGAATCACAGTGTTTCAGGACTGGAAGGGGCTTTAGGGAGCAGCGGATCTGGTCTAACTTTGCAGAGCAGGAGTCTGGGGTCCTAAGGGATTTGTTGGCACGCCCAAAGGCACAAAGCCACATACAGACAGAACCACGCACAATCCTGTCCTCTAGCAGGGCTGAGCTCCAGGGGCACTGGAGCACATGGGAGGGTTCTGTGGGGGCAGTGGGAAGCAGGAGGCAAGGGGGTAGTACCGGTGCTCACCTTGCAGATTTTTATTCTCTCGCCTTAGTGTCTCCAGCTGATCTACTACTTCCTCATAGGCGTTCTGGATCTTGAAGATTTCAGTACTAAGCGACCTGGATCCTTTCTGAGCAGCTTCTAACTCAGCCTGACTCTCATCCAGTTTTTGCTTCCACTCTGCAAGGACCTGGGAGATGACACAAGGACGTGTGAACAGTAGGAAGGGCACCTGGGAAAGCCCACGAAAACGAGGGATGTCTGTCAGTAATGCCAAGGTTTTACCCTTCCAGCCTGGGGACTCAGGAAACAGGATGGGCCCTGTTCTAGAACACAGGCCCCAGACTCTGATGTTCCCATGGGCCATCCGCTGTGTTCTTAAAGGTATCTGAATCTCAGAGGAATCCGAATTAGCTTGAATTAAAAATTCACTTTGGAGGGACTGTCACGAACGCAACGAGATCCTGCAAAGTGCAACCTCCCACATACAACCACTTTAATGCTCGGCGGACCTCCCAGGTGCGCGTGCCTCTCGCACATCTAAGTGTGAGAGGCCGTGGCACTTTGGGGGCACACCTTATCAAAGTCCCTCTGTTTCCTGTCCAGGATGGTGCGGGCCGTGTTGGTGCGTTCCAAGTCCAGCATCAGCTCATCCACTTCCCCCTGGAGCCTCTGCTTGGTTTTCTCCAAGGAGGCACACTTGGAGCTCACTGCCTCTGTGTTTTCCTCGGCTTCCTGGAGCCTCTGGGCCAGTTTTTTCCTAAGAGAACCAGATTTGTTATTATTATCATTATTTTTTTTATTAAATTTTTTTTTCCAGAGGTGGACTATTTCAGAGCTAACTATCAGTCTATTTGGGGCTAGAACTGGGTAAAACCAAGACACAGCATGGGATGTGTGGACAGGGTCCAAAGTATCACCCGAAGGATCCCAGAGTCCTTGGCAGCAAAGCCAGTCACCAAGAAGTGACCAAGGGAACCAAGTGGAACAGACAGTCCCTGGGCAAGGATAGGGGTCCTATCTGAATGCTCAACAAAACCTCAAAGGCCTGGGAAGGAAGAGACAGTGTCTCAAGGCAGGAAGAATTCTCTGTCCCTTCACTCATGTCTTGGGGTCACCGCTCCTGCTGCTGCCAGGGAGCCCATACTTGGCTTCCTCCAGCTCCTCCGTGCGCTGGATGGCGTCCGTCTCATATTTGGTCCTCCACTGGGCCACCTCGCTGTTGGCCTTGGACAGCGCCCTCTGCAGCTCGGCCTTGCCCTCCTGTTCCTCCTCATACTGTTCCCGCAGCAGGTCACAGTCATGGCGGGAGGACTGCAGGGCATGGGCCAGGGCGTTCTTCGCCTGTGGGAGGACAGTGGTGACAGATTGCAAAGACTTTTGGCCATATCCCAAGCTAAGGTGTTTTCCTCTAAACCAGCATCTCCCAACATGAGCCATTCCTGAGCGGCCTTCACAAACTTTGCCATATCTGTGTAGGTCTTGTTTTATTCCATTGTTGTCATGTCGGTTCCCTGATTGTGTTTAAATAAGAGTAAACTATTAAACTCAATTAAATAGAAAAGCACTAACATGTGCCACACACAGAGGGAATTGTAGGAATAAATGCATTTGGGGATAAAACAATGTTACTGATCACTTTCCAGTCAGGCACTTGCTGTGTGACTCCGTACCTGAAGCCTGCTCTCTCTATGCCTTAATAAGGAAAATGAATGCGTGCTAGAGAGATGGTATCCACATTGAGCTCTTTTCTTTATGTAAGCAGAAAAAGCAGCAGAATTGAAACAGAATTAGGAAGGGGATCATTTTCTTGCTACTTGATGCTGTGCTATGGAAAGTTGTGGCCATGAACCCCCCCAAAGTATTGTTTGGTGTCACCAGGGGCTGTGTCCCCATACCAGGGGACTCTGATGTGAGCTGTTGTGTTTCTATGGTTCTGTTACCTCTTCCTGGGTAGGGCAGGACATGCTCAGAGCCTCCCTCGCTTGCTCCTTCCTGGTGAAGAGGACAATTTAGCTCTCATCTTGATGGTCACAAAACCCACCCACTCTCCCTCCCTCCCTTCCTTTCTTAAAAGATTTTAAGTAATCTCTATACCCAATGTACTTGAACTTACAACCCTGAGATCAAGAGTTGTATGTTCTACCGACTGAGCCAGCCAGGTGCCCCACAAAACACTTTCTGAGGCCATCATCAAAGAATGCTGTTTGGGGGCACCTGGGAGGCTCAGAGGGTTAAGCCTCTGCCTTTGGCTCAGGTCATGATCTCAGGGTCCTGGGATTGAGGCCCGCATTGGGCTCTCTGCTCAGTGGGGAGCCTGCTTCCTCCTCTCTCTCTGCCTGCTTCTCTGCCTACTTGTGATCTCTTTCTCTGTCAAATAAATAAATAAAATCTTTTTTAAAAAAAATGCAGTTTGGGTGGACTCCTGGATTCCCATGCTCATGCTTGAACCATTGACAGCATTTATTAGGCACCTGCTGTGTGTACTGCAGCTACTGTTTAGCACCAGGGAAAAATTATTCTTGCCTAGGAGGAGTTTACAGATGGGTGGGGAGATGGGCATGATGAACATAAATATCTAGAAAAGGAAGTCAAGAACATGACGAAGAGGTTCATGTCTGTGCATATGTCCCAAGTGTGTTCCTAGAGCCATGCAGCCTTTGGGAGGAGGAGAACTTAAAACTGGGTGTTGTAGCAGGTGATACACAAGTGATGAGGAAAAAAGAGGAGGGCATCTTGGGGGGCTGGGTTGAATGGCTGAGCAGAGTAGAAGGATGCACGGAGGCAGAGATGGTCAAGCTGGTGCAGTGGCTGGGAAGGGCTGTCCTGGCTGGTGAAGGGTGTTTATCAGACCATGCCGTGAGGGGCACAGGAGTCCAGAGAATGGAGCACCCTGGTTCCAAAGGCGATCCAATGCCAAAACCCTGTGCCCTCAAAGAACAGATTACTGCCCTCTCACACAGTAGACTTCCTGCTGCAGGCCTGCTTCCATCCAGTTTGGTGGCTTCTCAGATTCTGATTCTTCCACTCCAGAAAGAGGCATTCTTACCTTGGTTTCTTCTTCCAGTTGCCTCTTCAGCTCCTCCAGCTGCTGGGTAAGGGCCTGCTTGCCTTTGGTTAGCTGTGAGATCAGAGACTCCTTCTCTTCCAGTTGGTGGCTCAGCTCCCCTACCAAACAGATGCATACTGTTGCTGACTGGTGCTGACCCGTGCCCTGTAGTTTCTGGAACCCGGCCCCTCCTTACCATTTTGGGTCTGCAGTCTTGCCTTCTGCATGTTCAGATCATGGATTAAGTGTGTCTGTTGGTCATCCTTGGCTTTGATCTCGTTAAATTGGTCTTCCACAGTCCGACACATTCTTTCCACATTACTCTTTTAAAAAAAATGTCAACATGAATGGAAAAAATGGGTTTCTGGTGTCCAGTACTGAACTGGGAAGTTGGGATGGTTTAACTTCTTACCAGGTAATAAAAACAAAAATATAAAACACATACATATCAGTTTTAAAAATTAAAATGTAGACTTCCTCCTCCTACCTCATATAACAAAATAAGTATATTGAGCATATATTTTTCCTCAGACTGCGAAGTATAAGATGGTGGCAGAAGAGACAAGGATATTAGATTCAAAGGAAGGTTTCAAGGGCCTTAGGATATCTTTGAGATATCTTTGAGAAAATGACATAGGAGCACAAATTAATTTTATCTAGGGTAGTTGAAAAAGAGACAGCAACTTACAAGGAGAAAAATCAAAGGATACAACAACTTAAAAAGTATACAACAACTTAAAAAGTATAAAGCAATATAAGGTACTTCTTCCACTGGATTCCAGAATTGAGAACAGAGAGCATGAAGCGACAGAGGAAGGGAGGGGGCAAGGAGGTGTTGTCATGTCTTCTGACCCAGACATCCCTGCAACCTGGCCTGGGTGCTACAGGGGAGAGAGAGAGAGAGAGAGAGAGAGAGAGAGAGAGAGAGAGAGAAAGAGAGAAGAGAGAGAGAGAGAGAAGGGAGAGAGGAGAGAGAGAGAGAGATGGGGAATACATACAGACTTAACTTCTTAGAGGGAAGACAAAGCCAAGAAGGGCAGAAAATGGGGAAGTAGGCAAGAGAGAAAAAGGACTTGCAGTCAGGCACTGAGGAAGAAATAAAAAGGAAGCCTTGGGTGTGAGAGTCCAGATCCTATACGAGGACAGCAAGAGGTCCCATGAATCTAGGAACATATTGTCATTCTCTGAGGAAGCCTTTGCCTTGAAGTCATACACAGGGGTGGGTTTACCAGGAAGCTGATAAGATTTGAGCTTTGTGACCCTTACTTGCATGGGCCCTAGATCATCCAAGTAGCTGTAGAAGGTTCCAGGTGGAGAAGGAAAGCTACATACAAGCAGAATATATTTCTAGGGGGGCATTTCTGGCAAATGGTCTGTGTAAAATTTGTGGCTTCTTTTTCTCACTCTAAATGACTCCTTACTTTCATGCCTAACTCTGTATTTATAATTTTGTGTACATTTTCTCAAAGAGTCCCTCCTCTCCTGAGTTCTACATGCTTCGAGTGTAACAAAACTTGGATCTACCCTTTTCTCACATATAATTTCACATTAGCCATGCCTCCCAGGGATGGATACCGTGGGCTGAGAGGCGGCATGTAGTCAACCCCACCCAGCAAGGCCCTTTGGTGCAATCCATCCATAGGTTTAGTTCTAGGAAATGCCAGATGCATTGGAAGATTCTGAAAGCTTTCTGAAACCCTGGAAGGATTATGAGACCTTGAGTCAGAGTAGGTCATTGAGTCAAGTCCCAGTGACAGGAATGGATTTGGGGGGACTGGGAGCAGGCAGAAGGCGGGAGAGCCTTGCAGTTTAGAATAGGCAGTGGGTTTTGGAGCATTGAATTAAGTCTGCTCCCTGGGCAGCTGAGAGCGGCTGCCTCACATTTTCTAAGAGCAGAGGGTCACATACCTTTGACTTGGAGACAGTCTCCATGTTACTGGCGAGGTCATCGATCTCCATCTTCATCTCGCTCTTCTCCTTCTCCAGCTTCTGCTTGACCCTCTGCAGGTTGTCTATCTGCTCCCCGAGCTCGGCCACGCTGTCCGCGTGCTTCCTCCGAAGAGCGGCCGTGGTGGCTTCATGCTGCAGGGTGGCCTCCTCCAGGTCCCGGCGAAGTTTCTGGAACTCAGCTTCCCGCTTCTTGTTCATCTCGATCTGGGCAGAAGTGGCCCCACTGGCTTCCTCTAGGCGCTCGCTGATCTCCTCCAGTTCCCGGGAGAGGTCAGAGCGCTGCTTCTCTGCTTTGGCCCGGGAGGCCCGCTCTGCCTCGATTTCCTCCTCCAGCTCTTCTGTGCGGGCCTGAAAGGATCACTACATCAGGAATGTGGCGGGGAGGGAGCAGCCTCCTTTGGGAGGGGCAGGTGGTGACAGACTGAGGGCAAGTGCCACAAATAAAAGACTCTACGATAACATTAATTTAATGAGGAATAAATTTGGAAACAATCTTAAGGTCCCTCAGTAGGGGAATGGTCAAGTCCACGACGATGGAACCATGTTCCAAAAGTTCACAGAACAGACTGGACCCGTGTCTACCATGGACAGCTCTATAGGATGCAAAACTACACGAAAGTAGCAAGTTGCAGAAGCATAGTCCCTGTATTACCATAAGTAAGCTAAAAAATATGAAGTAAATAGAACATAAAATATACACATATTTAATGAACATATTTACGCCCGTAAATAAATATACATGTAAAGTACATCATATATGTTTGCATTTATGTTCTTGTTCCTTTATATTTTAATATATATGTGCATACACATATGTATGTGTGTATCGTATATCTATCCCCCATAGATAATTTCTTTGGGTCTTTTTGTTTTTTAAGCATTTCATTTTTAAGTAATCTCTACACCCAACATGGGGCTCGAACTCATGACCCCGACATCAAGAGTTGCAGGCTCCACTGACTGAGCCAGCCAGGCACCCCTCTCTGGGTCTTAAATGCATACATAAACCCATAGCAAGAGATCCAGTAGGACACACAGTCCACCTGAAAGTGAGAGCGACTTCTGAGGAGGGAGGGTTACTGGTGGTGATCAAAGAACCCTTATCGATCATATTTGGCCTTATTGGTAACACCATAATATTCTCAAAGAAATCTATGTATGTGCTACTGACAAAATTAAAGTGTTAATTTCAGAAAAATAAAGGGAAGGACGGGACATTGTCTCTAGCTCCGAGAACAGAAAGAAAATGAGCAGCTAAAGGAACAAAGGCAAAATGGCAGGAGGGACTCCTGCAAAGGGTTTTCAGGGTGAGAAGGTTTTGAAACTTCTACCTGCAGCTCTTTGATCTTCTTTTGTAATTGCAAAATGTGCCCTTGTTCCTCGTCAATTTTGATTTGTAACTGACTGATGTCAAACTCCTTCCTGCAAATAGATATATAGATATATAATTTAAAAACAACAACAACAACATGAAATACAAGACTTTTAAAGGGATAAGTTGGCATTCAGGCTTAAACACAGAGGTCAAACGTGAGATATCTACTTGGTCAATTTCTCTTCCACTTGCTGCTTGTCATTTTCTAGATCCATAATGGATTCCTGGGACATTTTCAGGTCCCCTTCCAGCTTCCTCTTTACTCTCTCCAGGTCTGCCCGTAGTTTCTTCTCCTGCTCCAAGGAGCCCTCAAGCTGGGGAGACACGGGCAGAAAGGATGAAGCTTGCCTCTTGAACCAGTATGGCTGCACCCATGCTGGTGGCCTCCACAAGTTCCCGTGGGGCGTGACGGCTGGCCTCTAGCCCTGGGAGGGAGCAAGATCCCCCTTCATGTCCCCACTCTTCCCTCTGCAGCAAAGGCTAGCCCAGGGGCTGTATCTCTTGAAAGCCTCCTGGTGCTTCTTCGGCTGATTCCCACTTGGCCTGTCCCTTCCCTGTAGAGTTCTGGTGCACACCGATGCAAGATTGTACCCAGTACAGGGTGGGCTCTGCTACAGCCAAGCCCGGGAAGGTCTAGATTGTACATCCTTTCTCCTCCCAGCTGATAGCATGAATCTGTGGGGGAGATCAGGGAAACTCTGTGTGTGTGTCCAGGCGTATGTGCACACGTGTGGGTGTGGGGAACAGAGTGGGAGGGATGGAACTCGCCTGCTCTGACCTCAGGAAAACATGTGATCTGGACAAGTTCTAGCCACAATCGTGAGCCTGTAAATAGGCTTGGCGCTTATACCAAGAACTTATACACAACTGATGAATCACTATCGTCTACCTCAGAAACTAAAAAAGAAAAGAAAAAAGTAACACAGTGGGGGAGAAATGGTAATTGTCATGGCCACAAATAGGACTCATATTTAACAATGTTAAAAATCAATTTTAACAATGTTAGAACAGGATTGGAACTTTGGGAACTCAAGGACCTGTGAGGGGATGTTAAGAATCATGGTGATGATAATGATGGGGATAGCAGCAGGTAACGTTTTACTGAACACTCTCTATGTGCTAAACTTCCTTTCTTTCTTCCTTCCTTTCTTTTTTTTTTAAAGATTTGTTTACTGAGAGAAAGCATGAACAGGGAGAGAGAGAAGCAGGCTCCCCACTGGGGAGCTCCCCAGGGGAGAGAGAGAAGCAGGCTCCCCACTGGGCAGGGAGCCCGATGCGAGACTCAATCCCAGTACCCTGAGTTGAAGGCAGACACTTAAGGACTGAGCCCCCCGCAGGTGCCCCCATGCTGAGCTGCGCCTGGAAACCCTCCGAGGTGGAGCTGGTCATGTCCCTGTTTCAGGAGGTAGACATAGAGACATAGAGTTTAAGGGGCTCACTCCGCATTCCAGACTCGTGTGGAGGGGGCTGAGGTTTGGGCTCAGCGAATCTGTTGCAGAATCAGAAGTTAGACATCCCCGAGTCTTAACCCCAGCCTCTGCAAGCAACAGCCGCTAGGACCCGGTAGTAAAATAGCCTTACGTCATCGGTTTGCTGTTCCAGCTTGACATTTATTTTGATGAGACTGTTGACTTTATCTTCTTCCACCTGAAGGTCGTCCAGTGTTTGCTGATGGGCTTCCTGCAGGGACTTCTTCTCTTTGGTCAGTTTGGAGATGTTTTCCTCGAGTGCTGTCATTTCTTCGGAAAGATTTTTTACCTGGGAGGATATCAACACCAGTGGAGTGCTCAAACAATTCAATCAGAAGCCATTGATTTTTATTTTCCCCTTTCCTTTTGCTTTTTCTTTCTTTTTTGGCTACCATGTCCCTACCTCCCTGGCAGGTGCTCACTGAAGCTAGCTACATCATCCTGAAACTAGCAACCTCCCAGCTCTTCACTTCCTGGTTGGCCGGCTGCCGAGCCTCACATCCTCCCGTTAGCATTGCTCCTTCAGAGACGGGTTTATATCTTACAAGGGAGGACTCTGATAAATGCAAATAGGGTGCTTTTGAAGGGCAACCCATCAGTCTCTCTTAATCATTATATATCCACAGGAATGTGTGTCCCAGGTTAGAGGACTGGGTTTTAGAATAAGGCAGAAAGAGTAAGAACAGATATGTGTTATGCAAGAATGTTCCAGAATGGGAATCCTGCGCCGTCAGGAAGCAGGAGGGGGTAAAATATCATACCACACATGATATTATAAGGCATCAAATCGAACTTTGCTCTACGTACGCTTCTCTTCCAGATCAGAGGTTGTTAAACTCCCGGCCCGGGGGCTGAATCTGGCTGGGGATACGCTTTCTTTATAGCTTCTGAATAAGTTATCAATATTGAAAAAAGCAGTGGAATGTCACATAAAATTTGGACTCCAGGCTGCTCCTGGAAAATCCAGTTTTGTGATGCTGGATTCACATTCTCACCCGGAAGCAGCTGGGTCAGGGCTGCTACCTCAGACGGAGCAGGTGCCCAGCTGTCGGCAAGTCTCCCCACTTTCCGATTGGTCCCTTCCACCCTCATGGGTGCCAATCCCTAGCACTCCAGGTCACCTCACACAGGTCAGCCCCATCCCTTGCTCTACCTCATTAGCAACTCTTATCATGTGACTCAAGAGCTGTTTTTCACACATTTCTGTGAAGTGTGAGGATCCTTAATTTGACCAAGTATTTCCAGTACTTTCCCAAAGGTTTTCGGTTATTCTGCTGGTGACACACGAGCGTCCCTGTTTGCCCACATCTCTGCCAGTGTGTGAGGTGACCCTGCTTCCTGCCTCCTTTGCCACCTGCCTCCCTCATCTTCCACCTGGCCACTGGAGGCATTTTTGTCGCTCCTCCTAAGCCAAGTGCAAACAAGGATGAATAGGACGCCGCCCTTGTTGAGCTCTCTTGCTTTGGCAGGATGGGTTGGGAGCTGGAAATTTGGGTCTAGCCAGCAAGGCAGGAGGAGGGCTGAGAAGAGCCTGGGGGTTAAAAAGCAAGGCAGAGAGGATGGAACTTGCCGGGAGCCTACCGCCTGCCCACTCGGCTTGTTCCTGCCTCCTACTTCAGGCAATGTCTCCTCCTCACTGAGAGGGAGTAAGGATGTTCCAGAAACCGAGGGGACTCCCCAGTTTGCCCACCTTGTTCTCGGTGGCATGCTTCTCCTTTTCTACCTTCATCAGGGTCAGCTCTAGGTCGTCGATGTCCCTTTTGAGAGATGAGCATTTATCTTCCAGGTTCCTCTTCTTCGCCACCAGGTCAGAGTTCACCTCTTCTTCCTCCTCCAGTCTCTCATTGAGTTCCTTGACTTTGGCTTCCAGTTGGATCTTGCTTTTGATAAGCCCCTCACAGCGCTCCTCCGCATTGATTAGGTTTTCCGTTTCCTGAAAGAACCAGATGGTTGTGTTTTGGTCAGACTGTCGGCAAACACTACTCGGGAACTGCTCTGCCCTCCAGAAGCCCACTATCTGGACCTGAGCCAAGGGATGGGTCACATGCGCACACACGCTTATGTGCGCACATATGCACAATCATACCATGCATGCACACGCATGCACACACACGCACGCACGAACGTGCACACGTGTGCTCATTCATGCACACGCACACACACTTGCACACACATACAGGTGCAGACACATTTGTACACACACACGTGGACACACACACATGCGCACACTCATGTGCATACTCACGTGCCCAGAGGCACACTCGTGTACAGACACACACAGGAACTGCTTGCATATTATCCATATACTTTTTTTAAAAAAAGATTTTATTTATTTGACAAATAGAGAGATCACAAGTAGGCAGAGAAAGAGGAGGAAGCAGGCTCCCTGCTGAGCAGACAGCCCCATGTGGGCCTTGATCCCAGGAACCTGAGATCATGACCTGAGCTGAAGGCGGAGGCTTAACCCACTGAGCCACCCAGGCGCCCTGTATACATTTTTTTAACCACCAAGGACATCCACTTAATAGAAATTCACCTGAAATAATTCCAAACAAAGGAGTCCATACAGGTCACAAAGCTTCTGCCAATTCGCCCAAATTTGGCCAGCCGGCCGCTTCACTTCCACTGATGTTCCCACAAGCTAACTGGTATTTTCAAAATATTACCACCTTTCAGTTTTTGGTGGAAAAACTATGGCCTCTTCCCCGTGAGTCGTGCCTCCTCGAGCCACAGAACAGGAAGTTCAAAATAGGATAAAGTGATTAAATTTATATATGTCCCAGAAGGCTCTGTAATGAATCTCTTGGAAAGGCCAAGATGAACTGATTCTATTCTTAGACCTAATCTGCCTCTATCTTCTTGGACAAGAGTGCTGTAAGAGCTGGACCCACAACTCAAGGTTGTGGATAAGAAGAACCAGTGTTAATTGAACACGTCAGCATTTCACCTGCACGGACTCCTCTGATCCTCCTGACAACCCCAGGACGTGTGTGCTGTTACTGTGCCCATTTTACAGATGAGAAAACTGAGGCACAGAGAGGCTAAGTAACTTGCCTGAGGCCACACAGCTATCAAGTGGAGGGTCTGGGATAGAAACCCAGCTATCTAGTTCCAGAACTTACCCTCTTGCCCAGTCTGCTTGGGAAAGCACTCCCAAAGACCACACTGCACTGACTGGGAAAGTGAAAAGGGGAGGAGAAAATGCTTTGTACGCAAGGCGTTTGGAAGTTTATCAAAAAAGGCAAATGATAAATGCCTTGATTTGTGAATTGATACTACTATGCTGTCAGAAAATTACATGCTGTAAGTTGTTGCATTTCCCCTATTTCCTTGATTAAAAAATGCTTATCTTCAAAACCTTTTTAGTATAATCATATTACCAGAACTTATATACACATATATAAAACGATCCCTCCTTTGAATTGTCTTCGTGATTTCATTTTTATTTATCCGATTTTTAAAAATACGATCCGAGGCATTCCTGACAGGTTTTAATTATGAGGACAGACACAGAGCCCTCATACCCACAACGAACTAGGTCTAACTCCGCTGTGGAAAACAGAAATGAGGGTGGGCAGAAATTCACTTGGCAGACATGATCCCAAGAACCTCCTCCACCGCTAAGCCTGGCCCTCTCCCTTTTGCAGTACTACAAACACCCACGAGGTGGCACCACTGCCCCTTACATGGACGCACCTGCTGGGGCCTCGTGTTGCTCCCGGTTTCTATCCTCAGGGAAAAGTACTTACAGACTGGACTTGCAGCTGGAGGTCATTTTTTTCCTGCAGCAGGGACACCATCTTCTCCTCCAGCTCCTTCCGGCGAGCCTCTGATCTGGCCAGCTCTTCCTTGGCCCTCGCGAAGTCTTCCTTCATGGTGGCTATCTCTCTCTCCGCCTCCGCGCTCTTGAGGAGCGGCTTGATCTTGAAGAAGAGTTTCATCCAGGGCCAGTGCTTGACGTTCATGAAGGCACGGATGTTGTACTGGATGCAGAAGATGGACTCCCTGCACACCCCATCCAACTGTATTAATGAACCCCAGCAAGGACACTTGTCTTCCCCTACCTGCCCCGGGACCTGGGCCCTTCGCCCTTTCCTGCTAGGTGGGAAGCAGGGGAAGCTGAGCTCTGTGGCTCCTCTGGGCACCTGGGGTGTGCTCTGCAAATGAGGGACAGAGGCAGTGGCATGCACGGAGGTTGGGAGGTGAGAGAGGACATGGTGCCATTTGTGGACCACCCCCGCCACCAGACCTCTATCCCCACACCACAGTGCTGGGGATGCAGTCCCTAAGATCCTGGTGATGAGCAGGGGGAGTGGCAGAGGGAGAGGCAGACTCCCCGCTGAGCAGGGAGCCCACACAGGACTCGATCCCAGGATCCTGGGATCATGACCGGAGCGAAAGGCAGACACCCAACAGAGTGAGCCCCCCAGGCACCCGTCTCCCATGTTTGAATGGCTGACTCTCACCTTTTTGAAAGACCCCTTTGCCTTTGATTCCTTTACTCCTGTCTCATGGTACTCTGCTACGTGGGCTCCTTCTTCCTGCTTTCCTGTGGATTACGCCTGAGACCATCTCCCCAACATTTGCTCTCCTAGCATTTGCTGATTTTCCTGATTTTGATGGTTGCCTATGTCCCAGTGACACCTGCCTTACGTCCTACTGTGTAACTTCCAGAGCTCACATGTGCCTGAAATTCGTTTCTTTTTTTCATAAACCGGCTCCCGCCGAGGGCTCTTCTCTCCACGGTTTCTGTGCTGGCTTCCATTCACTGCTCCTAGCTAGATGCCCTCGAGCTGTTCTTGATAATGTGAGTAATGCACAGTGGTGGTCCATGTGGCAACATCAATGTCAGAGCCCGATAGAGCATCAGGGAATTGGGGAGCATGGACCTTCCCCCAAATTCTCCTCTCCCTGAAATTCTTGCATGTTACCAGCCATCAGTGTTGCTGGTGAATTACTGAAGGAGTAAGACACTTCGATGTCCCTGGACTCCATCCCCTGCTCCTATACTCATGGACTATGCTTTAGTACAGGTCCTTGTCATCTTCTGCAAACCTGATCCTCTCACTGCCCCCCAAATGCACCTGTCATGGCTTCCCAACCGATGCCTGGGTCTGGTCTCATGAATGTGGGGCAGGGTAACCTGTGTTGGGTGCCTCTCCCTCCTCGCTCCCACCATGGCCATGCAAAGCTTCCCTCAGAAAGTTCTTTCCTCTTGCTGACCCCTTCAGCCCACCCCAACTCCCGGCCAAGTGGAGGATTTGTTCTCATCATTCCCCATTGCACTTGCCATGCATGTTATACTCAGCCATGCAGAAATCTGCTTCCAGCCCACCCCTGAGCTCCTAGAGGACAGGGTTCCTCTCTGTACGCCCAGCACCATGCAGGGTCCCCAAGTGTGCTTGGCAGGTGTTGGGTTAAATGAATGAGCTCCAAGAGTAAAATCAGGAAGCAACCACCAACTGTGAAGGAGGGAGGGCAGGGTAAGGTGGGGCGAGGGTCCGCATCACCTCCTCTCCATCATCTTCTTGAACTCCACCCGCATCAGGTACCCTCGGCAGACGGCCTGTGTACGCGTCATCAGGGTCACCAGCTTCTCGTCCCTCATCTCCTCTAGGAGTCCGAGAAGTCCAGCTTTGAAAAACACCTGTGTTAGAGGAGAGATGAGTCCTGCTGTGTTCCCAGCAGCCGTGCCACCCGGGGTCCTCCTGGGAGCCTGTCTCTGCCCTTCAGAGCGGTGGCCTGGGACTGGTGTTCGCTGGGCCCCACAGTGGCCTCTCCCGGGTTCAGTTCTATAGGGTGTTCCAGGCCCCGCCAACCCCCATGGACTGATTGGGACAGAGCTCCCACACAGGAGGCAAGGATGAGCCCAGAAAGTACCCTCTGAGCTCAACCGCACCCAGATTGGGAGAAATCCACAGACAGTTCTGCCTTCCCGTCCTCCTCTCTGTCCTTCTGAGAAGACTGGTCTCAGCTTCAGGCCCACTTACCCACGGGCCACACCAGCTGACGTTCTGAGGAAGTAAGGCCGCCCTAGGGGGCTACAAGCCCCAGTCTGGCCCTTTCCAGGAGTCAAGCCAGGTGTTGAAGCTGGCCCTTCTTCCTCATTGTCCCCTTGACCCAGTTCCTTGCCCTTTGGGAGCCCTTGTTTCCCTCCCTCTCCCTGTGGCTCCATGAGATCAGGCCTAATCTTCTCTCCTTCGGGTTATGGGGAGGACTGAATGCAAGGTGCATAGAGGCCCAGTCACAGGGCCAGGTCCCTAAGTACTCAATAAATTGCAGCTATTTTTATCTATTACCATTCCCTCCACGTTCTCACTGTTCCTGGAATCCCTGCTGCATTCTCCTCGCTCCCTGGCTTTCTTGTCGCACGTGAGAGTGTCTTTGCTCTGCTCTCTTAGGACTCTAGAGCCTTCTACTGCTTTTTTCCATTGCTGGGGAGGGGAGGGGTGGGCTGGTTTCCAATTAAGCCTCTAGACACTTGAAAACCAACACGGAGACAATTCTCGATTCCCAGACCTAGGCTTCTTTGGCGTGGGCTCCTGCACAATGGGGTGGTCAGGCTGGTCGGAGAGGGAAAGAGGTCCTTTCCTCCCACCAGCTGACAAGCAGCCCGGGGCTATGGGTGACACGGGGCAGAGGCAGGAGACGTCCCAGCTTCTCGTGTCCTCACCTTGGTGTGGCCAAACCTATATTGCTTCTGGTCCACGTCGATGGAGCTCAGAAGCTTCTCAGAAGCATTTTTGCTGTCAATGAATTGCCCTTCGGGGATGGCACTGGCGTTGAGGACCCGGTACCTGGGGGGGGGGGGCATGGTTGGTCAGGCACCTGCTGGGAGCTGGGTGTTGAGGGGGGTCTCGGGGGAGAAAGGCATCTGGCCCCACAGAGTGGAGGGTACTCCCTCCGTGCAATTTCCTGAGGGCTGCACGGTACTCCATGCTCCTGGGGGCCTCACCCCTGCCAGGGCCCAGCATGTTCTGTGATGACCCATGGCCAGAGAGACCATGCCCTCCCCTGAAGGCACATGGACTCTGAAGAACCACCAGGAATTAGGAGACAAGAGTCTACCAGCAGTTGGCCGAGCACTCGGGAACCCTCACTTCAGTCTGGCTTTGGAAGCTGGGCCAGACCTAGCATCTCCTTGCCCCCCCACCCAACTGGCTTGGCAGTGCTAGGTTAGGAGGTGGTCTCCATCGAGGGACAACATTTCCTGAATGGATTCAGTTGCTGAGAAAGGCCCCATAGCAGAGACAAGGCCCACCCCATACTTGAGACCAGGACTTCTAGAACCTTCTCCCACTCCAGCCTTAAGAGGACACGGAATATTGTACAGCTAGTGGGAGAGGTGGTATATTGCTGGGCATACAGCTGGAATTTTGTTTTCAGAGGAAAGAGCTCTTATCTGCATAAAAGAACCTTGAAATCATCTGTGACCTGCAGACCTGTGGTCCTCCTACTTCTGGAGTGTTCTCTCCCTTCCTCTACTCTAGACAAAGCCTGGGATTGTTGCCCCAGATGGCAGCTGGGAGGAGAGAGCTGGTTGGGAGCAGCAGGACTCAAGTGGGGACAACTGAGCCCCCCGCAACCCCACTTCTCTCTCTGCTGCCCAGGGGACATCTGACAATGTCTGGAGACATTTTTGATTGTCCTAGTGTGGGTGGGGTGCGGTCTGCTCCAGACTCTGTAGGTAGAGACCAGGGATGCTGTTAAAATCCTACAACACACACGACAACCCCCAAAGAAAGGATTATCTAGCCCTAAATGTCAATAGTTCAGCAGCTGAGAAACTCTCTTCCTGAGGCACAGTTGAGCTGGAGAGTTGGGGCTCTGCTCCTGGGCCACTTTGGACTGGTCTGGCACTCATTGGGCATAGATCATCCCCCAGTTCAAGACAAGGCTCACAGAAACCCTGGGAAGCTGTGAGCTCACCAACTACTCAGCCCAAGAGCTCCTCTGTGGAACACACAAGGTGCCCTCAGAAGGAGAGAGATGTGGGGACATCTGGGTGGCATCTGCCTTTGGCCCAGGTCATGATCTTGGGGTCCTGGGATGGACCCCCAAGTTGGGCTCCCTGCTCAGTGAAGGAGTCTGATTCTCCTTCACCCTCTGCCACTCCCCCTGCTCATGCTCTCTCTCTCAAAAATAAATAAATAAATAAAATCTTAAAAAAAAAAGTTAGAGAGATGCAAAGCCAGGTGACCTACCTCTGTTTGAAGTCTGCATAGAGGATCCGGCTGGGGAATCCTTTTCTGCAAATCCGGATACCCTCGAGGACTCCGTTACAGCGCAGTTGGTGCATTACCAAGTAGTGGTCCATCACGCCTGGGGAGAGAATGGCCCGGAGGTATGTCAGTGGCTTCTTCCTTGTCTTTGACGGTCTGGCCACCGTGAGACACGCCAACACACCCAGACTTGAGTGGAAAGGGTTAGTGCCAACTCTAAGATGGAAGGGATGGGAAATGCTGGAGCCTATCTATATAGGGGACCCTTGAGCATCCCATTCCTATGGGCTAAAGCCAAAATATGGATCTTTACCCTGTTGATGACCCTTGAGTCTAGCTAGGCTAGAATGAGTATGGGTAGCCCCTGGACTTCCCATCAGATAATGTGATGTGGCCTTCTCTACTCAAGGTCAAGGCTGTAGCATCATTAGGCTATGCCTTTAGTGGGAGCAGAGGAAAGAAAAGGACAGCTGTGCTTCGAGGGTGCATGGGGTTGAATGCAGGGTGGTCCCCTGCTGACCGCTGAGCATGAGCTCTGAGAAGGAAGGGGGGACACCAACACTGGGAGAAACAAGAGAAGCCAAAGGGACAAGCCTTTATCAAGGATGCTCTTAGGTCATGCACAGTCGAGAACTGAGAAAACCCTGTACTAGGGCTGTGTGCGTGGATAGGTGCCGTCATATGGTTGCATAATGGCTTTTCCTTGTGTGTTCCCTAGGATGCTAGGGAGAGGGAGGGCTAAAGCTGCCTCCAATGAGCCTTCTGGAAACATCTAGAAGGCTCACAGGTTTCCTCGGTGGCTGGGAGGAGAGAGGACTACTCATTTATGCAATTTTCAAGGCTCTGCGGGAGCTGCGCCATCTGATACAACAGTTTCTGGCCACATGTGGTTGTTTAAATTTAAATTCATTAAGATGAAATGAAAATGAAAAGTTCATTTTCTTAGTCGCACCAGCTATGTGCCACATACCCAGCGGCTGCCGTACCAGAAGGCACAGATGTGGAA
The DNA here is from genome assembly GCA_004023965.1 of Spilogale gracilis. NCBI lineage: Eukaryota > Metazoa > Chordata > Mammalia > Carnivora > Mephitidae > Spilogale > Spilogale gracilis. The sequence continues at coordinate 13,415 of PITA01020024.1, read as the reverse complement.
CATCTCTGTAGTTCCCGAAGGTTCTACTGGCCGGTGGTGATTCAATCTCAAGGGAGGAGTGGTTAAGACCGAAAAGAAAACATCAGACATGCAGAGGACCTCTCGTGGGGGTGAACCTGACAGATCTCCAAGTCCAGCTCCCGAGATTTCTCAGATGAGAATTTTGAGGGGTTTCCGATGCCGGCTGTGGTTTTGCTAGCTGTGTGCCCCCGTTTCCTGGAGAGGTGAGGGCCCTGCCGGGTAGTCTCAGACAGGAGACTGGGCTCCCTCCTTCCCTGGGGCCCCTGCTGTTGCTGCAGGCTCACAACTGGGTGAACTTCTCCCAGGGCTCTCCCCGTGTCCCTCCCAACCCAGGCAGAGACAGTGTCTGGAAGGCCCATAAAAAACCATCCTCCCTGCCCTCTGATCCATACGCAAAACTTCTAAAAAGTCCCCTGATCTATTGCCTTACCTTTCTCAAGTTACCATTGCTAAAGAATTTTCTCTTTATCCCTCATTCGTCACCTCCAACAAACTCCTTTTTACTGCCATCTCAGCTTCTCGGGCAGTTGCATGAATTCTGTGTCTGACGGTCTGTATTTTATGAGGCTTTGGCATCTTGGGGCCTTGCAGACCCTGAGAGACTGCCTTTTCCTCCCTCAAGAGCCAGTTCCTAGGATGGACTACACGACTCACTTGAGAGCATACATCTCACTCCCAACAAGCAAACCCACCTGTAGCCCACGTACCCCGACCATTGCCTCATGAGGCTGCCACGCTCGGGCTGGGCACCAGGCAACCACGGCAGCCCCCACTCCCTGGGGCCCGCTGAGATGACCCAAACTAGCCCCTCCTAACCTGCTTAGCCTGCAGGCCCATTCCTCCCCCTGTTTTGCCCTCGCTCCCTCCCTTGCCCGAGCGGCCACCAACCACCATGCACCGAGTGTGCGGTTCGATCCAGGACCGGGACCCCAGCCCCAGCTCCGGACACCCTGGCGTGGGCACTTCAATCTCCCCAGTCTCTACGCCCTCTTCTAGAAAGTGAAGAAGCCCCACTAGGTCCTTTCTGAAGTCTTACCCCTGCTCCTATAGGGGAGTCTCAGTCTACTCTCAGAAATGAGAAAGAAAACAGAGATGGGCCAGAAGGAAGGAGAAGCAAAATGGAGAGGAAGGGATGGCGATTTCACCACGATTCACCTTCCAAGAGAAAAAGGAAGCCAGCAGATTGTCCAAGCCCCTGGGGATCCCTAGAGGCACAGGCTGCACGCAGTGAGGGGCCATCTACCCCCTGTCACCTGATACCTGTAGGCAGGTGCTTTAGGGACCCCACCTTTGATTTGGGCAGACGTGGGCTCAAAAACGATAATGGAAATCTGCTTTCTTTATGACAAGACGGCTACACACAAGCCAACAATTTTTTTTGATGTGTAAGCAGAGAAACAGTTCATTTTTGCCTTTGACCTAGACTTCCGCAGAAGATAGATTCCACTACACATAGTAGACGTGGTCATTTGGAGACTTAAAGTGCCTGGTTTTCAATAATAATAATAATAATAATAGAAATTAATACAAGAATCACCGTAATTACACTGTAATAATATTTTAAGCAGTTAATTATTCGTGTAGTAATATAATTATTTCCGCATGATGTTCTCACTTTTCACGGTTATTATCATACATAACATCATTATCATAATTCTTCTTGTAATTATGCTAATAACAACTGTTAGTATTATCAGTGACAGGCAGATACTCTGAGTGTTCATGACATACCTGACCCTGCTCGACATGCTTGATGTACACTCATTCAAGCGATCCTCACAACAACCCCATAAGGCAGGTTGAGTGAATTAATATTTACAAAGTTTATACACACTCATTAACTAAACAAGTGAATAGCTAACGAAGTGAATGCATGCATGAAATGCCACTTGAATCCTCGTTTTATAGCCCAGAAAGCTAAAGTACGCAGCTAAGGGTCCCATGGGCAGTGACAGGTGGAACTGTTTTTTGTTTTTGTTTTCCCCTTCCGGCCTCGGAATCCCTCTATTCCACTGCAGAAGTGGGGCGCTTACTCGTGTTTGGGATAGATAACTCTCATCAGCTGTGCTGAGCTGCCTGGGAACCAGGCTCTGTGTGACTGTGTGCTCGCCTCTTTGTGACAGACGACACTGAGACACCGCTACTCTCTATGAATGTTTGTGAATTGGGGACTGAGTGATACGTAAGGATCTATATGCTGCGCAGTGTTCTGAGACTGACAGTTCTCAGTTTTTCCATCTGTAAAATGGAGAGAACTATACTCACCTAACCATTGTAAGCAATAGAAATGATAGAATAACTGTATACCGTGGAAGTTTGGGAGCCAGGTGGTTTAACTGTGGCATGTTCAGATGCAGCGGTGTTCTTTTGGGGAAAGGAGTCAGAAAGCTCTCAGAGAGCCGTAGGAAAGTCACGGATCTGATGTGCCTCTATGCATACTTGACCATTTGGGATATGGACTTCAAAGTACAGGTGTCAGATGAAACACAGGACGCCAAGGTGAATTTGAATTTCAGATAGAGTAAATCATTTTTTAGTGTAAGTCATACTTACGCAAAGACATTTTTCAATATTTCTCTGAAATTCGAACTTAATGGGGCATCTGGTATTCATATTTGCTAACTCCAGCCAGCTTATTTCATGGATGACGTTGAGAGGTGATAAACACCGCAACCCTCTCCTCAGGGAAACACGCACGCACACAGAAGTTTGCACATGTCTTGGGGATCCCTGTTTGGATGGATTCCTACTCACCGGGAGTCTTGGTCTCGTTGGGAATCAGGCATCGCACAAAGTGAGGGTGAGTGCTCCTTAAATTGGTCATCAATTTGTTTAAATTTTCCTGGGACACAAATCAGAACAAGCACATTTACATCGGCAAATGCTATTTCACGGAGCAGAAAAACAACAGAACATAGAAGTTGCCAAAACACAAACCCTGAACACCGCGGACACGGTCTGGAAAGAGGAGCCTTTCTTCTTCCCGCCCTTCTTGCTTCCCCCGGAGTCACCTGGAGACAGACACAAAGGGTAGGTCAGATGCAACCCTGAACCCTCCCCCTGCCCCCCCCCCCATCTTTCCGCTGTACTGAGGGAATGGCTTGATACATGTATATATTTTGAAATAGTCAGGTTAAGTTTAGTTAGTGTGGTTACTATTACTTTCCTTGTGATGTGAACTTTTAAAATCTACTCTCTTAGCAACTTTTAAATATGCAATATGGTATGGTTAATTATAGTCACCACACTGCATATTACATCCCAGATCTTATTTTTCTTATAATTGGAAGTTGGTTATCTTTTGACACCTTCGTCCAACTACCCGACCCCTCACCTGTCGCTTCCGGCAACCACAAGATCCCATCTCTGGAGAGAGAGATCGTGTTTTTTTTTTTTTTTTTAGATTCCACGTATAAGCGAGATCATACAGGATTTGTCTTTCTCTGTCTGGCTCATTTCGCTTAGCATCATGTTCTCAAGGTCTATCCACGTTGTCACAAACCCAAGATTTTCTCTCTCTCTCTCTCTCAATGGCTGAATAGTATACCCTGTTTTCTTTATCCATTCATCCGTTAATGGACACTTGGGTTGTTTTCATGTCCTGCCTCTAGTAAATAATGCTGCCGTGAACATGGGGATATAGACAATCTCTCAAGGCTTGTGATTTTGGTTTCTTCAGATATGGATTGCTGGATCATATGGTAACTTTATTTTTAATTTTTTGAGGACCCTCCATACTGTTTTCCACAGTGGCTGCACCAACTTTTATTTCCACCAAGAGGGCACAAGGATTCCCTTTTTTGAGTTGTGGTCACGCCCTTTGAACCCTGAAATGGGACTTCTGGTTTCTTTTGATACCACAGAGCTGAAGGTTTTTGTTTTGTTTTGTTTTGTTTGAGATTTATTTATTTATTTGAGAGACAGAGAGAGCAGGGGGAGGGACAGAGGAAGAAGGAGAGAGAATCCCAAGGAGACGCTGCTGAGCACACGGGGCTGACACGGGGCTCAATCTCAGGACCTCGACATCATGACCTGTGTGAAAACCCAGAGTCTGATGCTTAACCCACTGTGCCCCCCAAGTGCCCTTTCTTGTTTGTTTTAAAAATGATCTAATTATTAGGATGAATGGTTTACATTGCCTATATTTTCACACAAAGAACATTAATTTTTTAAATTGATGCATTTAAGACAGTCCATCATCCTTTAAAAATGTATTTTGGCAATTATTTTAAAAATATAGTGTGAGTAAACTCAACAAGTGATACTGGCTTGTGCAAACATTTTGGAAAGCAGTCTGGAGTTTCCTCAAGATGTTAGATACAAAGTTACAGGAAGACTCAGCAATTCCAGGCCTATGGATATATATAAGAGAATTGATACCATATGCCCACATAGAAACTTGTATACAAATGTTCATAGCAACGCAATCCTTAGTAGCCAAATGTCCATCAACTCCCAAGTGGATAGACAAAATGTGTGCTATCCATGCACTAAAATATTACTTATCTATAAAAGAAATGTGTCCCAACACAGACAAATCCTGGAACCATTCTGCTACATGAAAGAAGCCAGATGCAAAATGATTCCACTTACCTGAAATGACCAGAATAGGCCAGCCAGCCACCCCATCTCAATTTTAAAAAACTATTTTAAAATGTAGAATTGGCTGTTTTGTCCCCTGAGAGGCCCTGTTTACCTCTTTAGCACTCAATCTCTTAAGGGAGAGGAAGTATAGGAAGAAAGAAAATTGGATAATCAGAGACAGGCAAATAAATCCAGCTCAGTCTGAAGATCCCATTAGGATACTGGTTCTTCAAGGAGCAGCTCTGGGTCTTAAGTAATCACATAGAGCTTTCCACATGGGGGTGGGGGAGGGATTTCACCTGTCTCTGCACCAGCATAGTTGGAAAAAAGGAAGGACAGCAGCTTTAGGGAAGATTTCTGGTACAGCCCGACCACAGTCTCGTTCAGGGGGTCCTTGTTCTTGTCAAGCCATCCGGCGATGTTGTAGTCCACGGTGCCGGCGTAGTGGACCAGAGAGAAGTGGGCTTCAACCTTGCCTTTGGCAGGCTTGGGCTTCTGGAAATTGTTAGACTTGCCCAGGTGTTGGTCATACAACTTGTTCTTGAAGGAGGTGTCCGTGGCTTTGGGGAACATGCACTCCTCTTCCAGGATGGAGAAGATGCCCATGGGCTGAAAGTAGGATGACAGACCATGATTCAGCATTTAATAGTGTGTTTCAATGACCATTGTCTGCAGGAGCCTAACACAACCTATCTGGGGTTACGGCTCACTAAGGAGCACCGCAAGGCCCAGCGCTACACATGGAGTATGCGTTTAACAAATGTTTGCGGAATAAAGAACAGGGAAAGAAATTGTACGTATATAAATGTAACTCATTTTTTGCAATAGGCTTACCACCCCCCCCAAAAAAGTAAAGTTACATACATAGACATAAAATGATATGAGTAATATTGAAACAATCATGTCTGGATTTCTTAGTAGCCACCTTTGGAAGATAAACTCATTCCAATATACCAGTGCTCAAAACCTTATGGGCGTTTCTTTTTTTAAGTTAATGTTCTCTGCTTTTTTAAAAAAAATGTTGTATTTATTTATTTGAAGGAGAGAGAGCAAGAGCATGAGTAGGAGGAGTGGGAGGCAGAAGGAGAAGCAGACTCCCCACTGAGCAGAGAGCCTGAGATCATGACCTGAGCTGAAGGCAGATGTTTAACCAACTGAGCCATCCAGTGCCCCCTCCTCAGCTGTTTTTATCGTAACATTATGCCAAGAACTCCACTGCTCCAGAGTCTGTCCTCCTAGGGTCTTTGGACAAGTTGCAAATGTATGAAATGCCACAGTTCCTCCCGCCCCACCCCCCTGAGGAGAACTGAGCCCTTGGATCTTAACCAACCATCCACCTCTTTAGGTGTCTGAAATATGCATGCTTTCCAAACACTTGTCTAGGCAAGGGGCTTCAATTCTCTGAAGGCTGGAAGAGTAGTTAAGGATCACCATTCTACCAACAGGGTAGAATGAAAGCAAAGAGATGATGGTCCCAACCAAGGAGGAGCAGAGTTTGAGGAGCCGCTTCTATTTCTCTACCTTCTCGATGAGCTCAATGCAGGCAGCCAGGTCCATCCCGAAGTCAATGAACTCCCACTCGATGCCCTCCTTCTTGTACTCCTCCTGCTCCAGCACGAACATGTGGTGGTTGAAGAACTGTTGGAGCTTCTCGTTGGTGAAGTTGATGCACAGCTGCTCCAGGCTGTTGAACTAGGTGTTGCAAACAGCAAAGGGTTTGAGTGAGTCTGGGAGATCCAGTGGGGATTCAGCAAAGCAGACGCATAGTGGAAAGGCCTTACAAAGGCCATTTATTCAAACAACTCACATCAAAGATCTCAAAGCCGGCAATGTCCAGCACCCCGATGAAGTACTGCCTGGGCTGCTTGGTGTCCAGCTGCTGGTTGATGCGGGTGACCATCCACAGGAACATCTTCTCATAGATGGACTTGGCCAGAGCACCCACAGCGTTGGTCACCTTGAACAAAGATCACCCAGCCAAAGCCCTCAAATTTGAAGCACAAACCCAATGATGTCGTCAAGGTCAAAAGTTAAAGATTGGCAATTTCATATAGTCCAGGCTAATATGAAATATTCCTTAAGGCATTTGCCAGCTTAGGACATTCCCCTTCCTCTTAGAACTATCCCATTTACAAAGATAGTCTTCTAACATCCGTTAGACTCTAGACCTTGGCCACACATAACTGGACCAGAGGTGGACTTCTGATCCAAGTTGGGTTACACAGAGTGTCTTTCCTGAGAATTTGGAATTGGGATCAAAGACACCGGTCTCAGTCTCTGCAGGAGGCTGAACTACGGAGATGTGAACTTGGAAGCTATGGGGTAGCTGTGGGCAAGTGAGATGGACAGCTTGTCTGCCTAGTGAGGACACACAAGAGAAGGGGAGCAATGACCATCCATGGAGCCCCAGGAAGGAGCTGCAGAGGGGCTGCCAGGCTCCCAAGGACCCTTCAGGTTCTGGTTCCAGCCCTCCTGGTGCCCAGCAGTGCTCCTCCACGTGCATTCCTTGAGCTACCTCTGGGACCTAAGAACGAAATTCCCCTTAATGCTAAGGCATTGCGTGTGCATTTCTGACACCTGCAATTGAAAGAACTTCGAGATGGGGGTTAAAATAGCCAAATAACTGAGTCAGCTGAACTCAGAGCATCTCCATTACCTGCTGGACATTCTGCCCTTTGGTGACATACTCGTTCCCAACCTTCACCCTCGGACAACACAGGCCTTTCAGCATTTCTGCTGCATTCAGACCCATCAGGTAGGCAGCCTTGTCAGCCACTGAAGGAAGAGGGAAATGGTGTCACACAAAGATGGCAGCAGCTGATGTGGCCAATCAGGCCCTGTGGGCTCCCAGAAATATTTCTTATAATCTTTTTTGGTATTTTAATGTTTTCCTATGTGCACCAGGACTGGGCTTGTCTGAGGAAGTTTCGATCTCATAATCTAGGGGCACAGGATTTCCAGAACTTTTAATTTGCCTTCCAGATGCAACTTTGAATTGAATGTTGATTTTGACCAACTGATAGTTATATTTCTTTTTTTTTCTTTTCTTTTCTTCCTTTTCTTTCCCTTCATTTCCCTTCCCCTTCCTTCCTTCCTTCCTTGTTTCCTCCCTTCCTCCCTCCCTCCCTCCCTTTCTCCCTTCCTCTTTCCCTCCCTCCCTCCCTTCCTCCCTTCCTGCCTTCCTCCCATCCTTTCTGAGAGAGTGAGCAAGAGAGAGCAGGAGAGCAGTCCATGGATAGAGAGAGAGAGAGAGAGAGAGAGAGAGAGAGAATCCCAAACAGGCTTTACGGTCTGCACAGAGCCCGACATGTAGCTCAATCTCCCGACCCTGAGATCACAACCTGAGCTGAAATCAAGAGTTGGATGCTTAGCCGACTGAGCCACCCAGGTGCCCCTAAATTTCATTTTTAGGAAGATACAGTTACACAGTAATATCGGACAGTGATAATTCAACAAAATGGCATATGAATAAAGGAGGCACCATTTGGATGGTTACCAATATGTGTTAAGCAGCTTCCTAAATTTCTGCAAGATGCCACGCTCATAGCTGAGAGAGAGCTACAGAACTTTGACCCAGCCTTCAGATGTTGGCAGAGGGTCAAAAGCAGTTGAGAATTGGCAATTTCATATAGTTAGTTCATTGAGAGTTTGGTTGGCTTTGGGATGGATCTGGCTGCCTCAATGAGCTCATGGAGAAGGTAGAGAGATATTGCTTTTCTAGCAGGAGCTCCTCCTCAGTTGGGACCATTACCTTACTCTTGGCTGGGGAGTTGAGCTAATCAAAATCCAGGACCCTATTTGTCAAGTGCTTAATAAGAGACCAAATGTATGCTTTCCTCTTGGCTCAAACTATCCCCTTTTCCTGCTCTGCCCTTGTAGGAGGATGGGATTCTTCTAGTTACTTACACATGAAAGCTTGGGGCGATTACATCCTTCTCCCTCATCCCTGACCTGTCTGTGGTCAGACAGGCAGCAAATCCTGCTCACTTTTCCTTCAAGAGAGCTGGCATCTCCCACAAGATCCCACACTCTTGGTGAGTCCGACTGCTCACAGATTAATTCCCATGAACTTGTCTTGCTACTTGACCAGTTAATGATTTTTGGTGCCTACAGTGTACATTATAATCCATATATCCTGGCACTCAAGGCCTTCTCCAACTGATACCAAAATAACTGCTTTTTATTTTTTTTTTATTTTTTTTTTATTTTTTTTAAAGATTGTATTTATTTGACAGAGAGAAACACAGCCAGAGAGGGAACACAAGCAGGGGGAGTGAGAGAGGGAGAAGCAGGCTTCCCGCCGAGCAGGCAGCCCGATGTGGGACTCGATCCCGGGTCTCCAGGATCATGACCTGAGCCGAAGGCAGTGGCCTAACCAACTGAGCCACTCAGGCGTCCCACAAAATAACTGCTTTTTAATCTTTTTAAACCTCATCCCTTAAAAATCCACCACACACATCTGCTTCTGTAGCCGAAGTGGGCCCCTCTGCTGTTCAGCCTGCTCACATTCCTTCCCCTGCCTCCTTGACCATCATGTCAGACCATAGCCCTCTGCCTAGGCTGCCTTCTCCCCCACACCTTTCAGAATCCTACCCATCCTTCAAAGTCCACGTCGGTGCCCTATTCCCCCAGGAAGCCTTCCCTGATTACCCCAATCAGAAGGGTCTCTTGCTCTGAACAGAGTTTCTCCACAGCCCCTTCTCTTGCACCACTCCCACAAGCAGAATTCCAAGACGGCCCTGAAGGTTGGCGCCCTCTGGCGTACATTCCTTCCATAATCCCCTGCTCTTGTGCGAAGTTTGGGACAGTGAGTGTGGATGGGCTATTTATTATCCTGCGGTGAGGTCACTAATCAGTCCACTTGGAATTGACAACAAGAGACTATCCTAGGCAACCGTAGCCTAATCAGGTGAGCCTTTATGGCCAGTGATAAAGTCCCATATAGCTTCCTGGCCTTTCTTTCAAGGCTATTGTTCCCACCTATCATGGGAGGAGGGGTGCTCAAAACACACTGCTTCAGGCATCGTGGTGATGTTACAATAGGTAGAATTATTGGAGATGAATCAGCCTTTTCCTTACAGATCTTGTAAGACACAGTGTGAGAGATGAGGTGGATGAAGGGGGTGCATGGTAGGTGGGTCCTGCCGCTGTTAGCCCCTCACACCACCCTCTGCTCTGTCTCTAGGACCTGCCAGAGGGAGCTGGGGAGACCACCCAGGTGAGAGTCATGGGGTGGGGAGGAGATTTGTACACCAGTCCTGGGTTCAGGGTCAAGTTCAACAGATGTCACAGTAGAATTGAAGGCCATGGGAGGAGGAAACCTCTCCACCTGTCCCAGGTACTTAGGACCGCATTCCTAAAAATGGTGACGTGCACAGAGAGAAAGCAAAGTTCTCAGAACCATAGCCTCTTGTCAATGTCTATCTTAAGGTAACAGGTGAACTGCGATGGTGAGAGGTAGTGGGGTGGATAGTGATTATTCACTCATAAGAACAATGGCTTTTGCTTTTCAAGGATGCACCATTGTAGGATTCCTTGACAGAGGGAATGGACTTCCCTAATGCAAGTACAGTGAGCTCTGAACACCCCTTCCATTTGAGCGACTTCCAAAGAGCAGCTCTTGGGAGGGGCCCAGAGCTCATCTCTGGGGCCCCATCCCCCAAAGAACACCAGGGGCAAAGTCGGACGCCAGTCTCTGCCCAGCCGCGGTTACCTTCGGTGCCGTCCGGCTCGGCCTGCTCCTCCCGCTGCTTCTGCTTGAACTTCATGTTCCCGTAATGCATCACGGCCCCTGTGAGCTTGTAGATCCCCACCTTCTCCTCTGAGCTGAAGCCCAGGATGTCAATGGCGTTCTAGGAGTTAGAAAAAGGACAGCCGTCATAGGGACTCAGGTGTCCCTGGAAAAGACCTCGCCCTTTCTGTACAGCCTGTGAGACAGCATTTGCCAAAAGAAATGGATGATGGGGCTGTTTGTAAACGTAGGGGTTAAAAGCCGTTTCTTTCACATGTTTGTGCGGGAGGATGGAGATTATGGGAAAATTGTGAACACTCTGTTTTCTTCAATCCAATCAGAATTGATTTGAATCCTTTACATAGATTTGGGGCTGTTTTCTGGATAAGGCCACTGGGAACCATCATGTGATACCAGGAGAAAGAAGTCTCATGGAGAGTGTCTGAGAGATAGTGTGCAACACCTTGAGAACCTAGCATTATGACCCAGGAATGCCGGTGTTGTTCTGACTTGAGACAATATGACACCCCAGCCTATTAGAACTGGAAGGGAAGGCCACTGAAGAGAATGCCATCATTTTTCAAATAAGAAAGAGGTGAACTTCTGCAGAGCCCCCCTGTGCTAGGCGAGGGGCAAAGCACCATCCATACATCTGTGGCTATGAGAACCTTAGAGGTGTGCAGATCTTTCCAAAGTTCCAGATGAGACCTGGGGTTCTAACAGGCCAAGGGACCTGCCCCACGTTCCCAAGGTTGCAGGGATAAAACTGGGGCTGGAGTCAGCGATGGGTCACTTCAGAGCCCTATAGGCAGTTGTTTGGTTTTATAGCCACTCGGCCCATCTTCTACTGCAAAGACTTCAACTACAAAATCCTTCTCTGGGGCACACGTATTGATTGTGTAGTTGGACTCACAGCCTAAGCAATGCTCACTGGAGGAGTTAACATGTATGGATGTGTCTGGTGAGCTTGTAGGTCAGTGTCGGGCAGGATGGTATTGGGCAATGAGACACTGTTGGGGGTGGTTCCCCTTTTTGGAGAAGGGGAGTCCAGGATTGGAGCCAACCTGGGTGAGGAGAGATTCTGAGCCATGATGGCCTCCTTGACTTCATATCCCAATCTAGCTGTTGGATAGCTGTGTGGTAGGAAGAGGTTGCTGTGGGTTAAAAGGGAAGACCTTTCACTCTACATTAAAGGAATCAGGTGAAAAAATTACTTTCTGGGCAGCCTTTTGGGGAATGCAGGCCCTTGGAGGGAGCAATCCTCCTTCTACTGTGCCATAAACCATCAACCAGGAGAAGCACTGTGGGAGATTAATTGCTCAGAGGTGGTGTCTATTAATTTTAAAAAAAATGCATGATCTGGAGTTTGGGTAGATCTGACTACAAATGTTCTGTCATTGCCAAACTGGCTTGAAGCAAATTGTGTTTTCTAAGACCTAGCTCCCATATTTGTAAAATGGGGGCATTTTACAAGAGTTTTTTTTTGGGGGGGGCTTAAATAAGATAAAGCATTTATCTCAGTTCCCAGCACATGTCAGTGCTCGGTGCACTTAGTTATTATTATTATCCTAGTTATTAACGTTGGAAATATTTCCCAAAGCCAACGACCGGAGGCCTGAGAGGTGCACCGAGGATGTGTGGGAGCTGATCATGAGCCTGAGGGGGGCAGGTAGCATGAGGTATGGAGCATCTGCTGCTATAGAGTGGGTTATTTTTCCTGCTTTACACTTTGCTATATTTTTAAAAATTTCTTAAAGAACCGTGCAGATGGTTTTGTAGAATGAGAATTTCCAACAAAACCTTTAAAAAACCTTATAGGTGCAAAACCCAACTCTAAAATGCTAGAGAATGGAACTGGAGGCCCGTTTTGGAGAACTTTCTGCCCCCACCCCACGGCATCTCCTGGGGTGGAGCTGAGCGGGGAGGGGTGCCATCCAGACTAATTCCCAGGACATCTTAATCTCTGAGAACTTAGGTCTGATCGTTGAGCATCCCTGGGTTCTGAGTGATCGCTTGGTTCACAAACTCAGTAAATCTGTGCTGAAAGAAAGAAGGAAGGAAAGAAGGTGCTTACATCAGTCGCCAGAAGTTCTTCACTGTCGTTAATGCTGGCCACGGTGACCTCTCCCTGGCTCACGAAGGGGAAGTCAAAGGGATTGGTTGAAATGAGGAGCAAGTCTGCAAAACACGAAGGTCCCATTAGCATCTCACGCATGTGCGATGCACTCTGGCTGTTCTTCCAACGTGACCAGTTTGGAGGATGAGACCAATACCCCAAGAACCTACCGATGAGTTCTGGCTTCTTGTTTGACAAGATTTGGTAAAAAATGTGATAGCTTCTCTCGCTGGACAACTGAAATGTCACCCTGGATTTTTCTAAGAGATCTAAGGGTAGTAAGAAAGAATGGGGTTTCAGGTTCCTGGGAAGTGTCTCTGTGGGCAGAGACCGCGGTGACCAATAGGGCGTTGGGACTCACAGGTTTCGATGTCCGCTGATGCCAGCTTTCCTGTGGCTCCAAAATGGATCCGAATAAACTTCCCCTGTCCGGTGGCAGAATGACAGACACACAGTTATTTTATTAAGGTGGTACCGTGGCTGGTTTTTCCCAGGTGCTCCCAGCCACAGGTGGGAAGGGAGGAAGTGATGATAGAAGAGGAGGACTTCCCTCCTTTCTGTCTGCCTGGCACCCAGAACCCCCAAGCTGGCTTAGCCAAGACTTAGATAGTTCTACCCGAAGCATCTGGCCCTGTTCCTCCAATTTTGGGGACACCTGCAGGCTCCCCCTTCAACTTCTGCTTGGTATCAACTTACTTTAGACAGTCCCCTTGGTTTTTATCCTGCTTTCTGGTACCTGGATTCCCAAATGGTTCTTGATAACTTTGATAGGCCAACTTTCCTTCCTTCCTTCTTCCCTCCTTCCTCCCTCTTTTCTTTCCTCCCTTTCTTTCTCTCTCTCTCTTTCTTTCTTTCTCTCTCTCTTTCTTTCCTTCTTTCTTTTTCCTCCTCCCTTCCTCCCTCCCTCTCTTCCCTCTCTCTCCTCCCTCCCTCCCTTCTTTCTTTTTCTTTCTTTTTCTTTCT
>PITA01020023.1:6606-36241 GCA_004023965.1 Spilogale gracilis | reverse complement strand
GGGATCATGACCTGAGCTGAAGGCAGTCGCTCAACCAACTGAGCCACCCAGGCGCCCCAAAGATATCTGTTCTATTGCATTAGGATCCACCCTAATGCCTTTTTTGAGTAAGTGCTATGTGCGACGTGGGCTTGAACTCATGACCCCCAAGATCAATCAAGAGTCACATGCTCTACTGGCTGAATCAGTCAGGTGCCCCCTAATGACCTCATTTTATTTTATTTTTTATTTTTTAAAGATTTGATTTATTTATTTGACAGAGAGAGATAACAAGTAGGCAGAGAGTCAGAGAGGTGGAGGCAGGCTCCCCGCCGAGCAGAGAGCCCGGTGCGGGCCTCAATCCTAGGACCCTGAGACCATGACCTCAGCTGCAGGCAGAGGCATAACCCACTGAGCCACCCAGGCACCCCCAATGACCTCATTTTAACTTGATCTCTGTAAAAACCTGGTCACCAAATACGGTTACAGTCTGAGGTACTGGGAATTAACACTTCATCATACGAATTTTGAGGATACACATTTCAATCCATAACTGTCTTAAGAATTCACTGGGGGGCTCAGTTGGTTAAGTGTCTGACTCTTGATCTTGGCTCAGGCCTCATCTCAGGGTTGTGGGTTCAAGCCCTGCACTGGGCTCCACACTGGGTGTGCAGTGTACTTAAAAGAAAAAATTCACATATTAAGTTGATAGTAACTCAAATACCTAATCATTTGTATTTCCTTAATTATCTCAAGGTATAAAAGGCTTTATTTCACTCAGGATCTAAACAAGATCCTTTTTAAGACATTTAATCGGTAGGACTACCCTCCCATCCCTTTTTTTGGTGCTGTGTGTGTGTTGAAGTTGATTTATTCTGTAGAATGTTCTGCATTATTATTTTGCTGAACTATATCCATGTGTGATCCCTTAACATGTTTCTCTGACCCTTGGATTAGATGTAAGTTCAGTTTTTGTTTGGACAAAACAAAGTAATACATTCTTCCAATAGGAGGTACATAATGTTTGTATGATGTGGAATCCCATTGATTGTTGCTTAGATTCGTAATTGTGTGGTTGTAGGGTGGTAATATTTTAATTCCACAGTTTCTTCATTCAGTAATTGAGATGCATTTGTAAACTTGTTCTCATCAGTTATTTGATCATCCTGAGATAAAGTCTGTGTAAGAGGGACAGGAAAAGTGCTGAATCTCTTGTTTTCTACATTGTAAATAGGGGGAGTCTCAGCATTCTACAAATATGACCACTGAGGGGTTGTTTTTACAAAACAGTGAGTTTTTGTGTATATAATTATGAGCTCATGGATTTAAATGGCTTTGGGTTTCAAAGTTCTTGGAATCATTCATACTAATGCTCAAATTATTCTAATCCTGAGAGACTTGTGAAAGCTCCAAGACCGTGCCAGTGTCCTTTTAATGCTATCTCAGTAGTTAAGCTCTTCCTTGATTTGGGGTTCAAGAGGTCCCAGGTTCATCTTCTATGTGTTTTGCTCCAAGGATTGGAATCAGCCCTTTCTCACCGGAGCCTGGCCCCTTGGGAAATGGGGTTGCGAGCTCACAGAGTGATCATGCCCCTCTTGGGACCAAGGCCACTGGCCTTCTCTTAGTTGTTCATTTGGCTTGCAACAGTTATGTCCTTGGTTCTTCTGGCCACTCTTCTGTGTCCTGACATGTGCCTTTTCATTACAAAGTATGAACATTTCTCTTACTTACTTCTTTGTTTTTTCTCTTAGAAATACCAGTTTGCTGCCTGTTTTTTGCTTCTTGCTTGGAAGCAAATGTTCCCTGGATTATTCCTTAAATTTAAGGAGTCCAAAACAGAGTTCTTTCCCTCTCAAATCATTTCTTTGCTTTCCCTGTGAATTTAAATGCTTAGGTCACCTGAGCTTGGCCTTGAGGTCACCCTTGCTTCTCTCTCCCGTTTGCTTTTTGGCCAAGGGACCCTAGGTGTCCTGTCTGCCCACACCCCACTGCTCCCCCACCCCCATGCTTCCATTAGTGTGCTTTCCTGTACCTGTGGCCACCACCCTATGGAAGATTCAGTCCTAAGTCAGCTGTTTTAAGCATCTTACCATGTGTAAATGAAGAAAACAGAATGTGGGCACAATCACCCTCTGAAGGCTGAAGGCTTTATGTTCTCAAGCTTTAATAAAACTATGTTTAGAAGGGCCTGAACACTAATTTTAGGATTCTGTGTTAGTGCCAAGTTGTGAAATTGCTCTTTCAGTTTCATAATGTGCAAATGAGTCCTGTAACTCTTCAGATGAAAACAATTGGTCTTTCTGTTTGAGTTATATTAAACTACCAACAACCACAAACAGATCGTTCATAGTTGTAAACAGGAAAGATTGTAAAGAGAGTCCTTGGTTTCAGGTCTCTTCGCTTGAAGTCCTGGCCGACCCAAGAAGAAATAATTAGTAACTAAATCTCTTTCATTTGTGTTTCAGGCAGAGCTTTCTAGAGGATTCCCATATAGCTTCCCAGTTCAAATTGGTGATTTAGGAATAAGTGTGATCCTATGAATGAAGACTGAGGAAAGGAAGTTTACTGGGGATGGGAGGACAGGCAATAGTTATGTAGACTTTAATGCTTCATGACCAAACAGCCAAGTAAACAACGTAACTTTTACAAAGCCTATTTAAAAACTGTAATCTTTTTTCTGCAATGGAATTGATGCATCTTTATCTTCTAAAGTCTCGGGAGCCCACAAAACACCCATATTCTTGCTGTTTTCTGTGCCAGAGGGTACCCTAAGTGTGAGGTAAGAGGTTTGTCGGCTTGATTGAGAATGCTGAGGGAGTGATCTGTGTCATTATTACTTAGAACACTTGTTACACTAAGAGTACATGGTATCTCTTCCAATACCATTCTCCCAACTCTTCCACATGAGCAAAGTGTCTTAACAACTCAATTCAGATCCGACGCTAACTGTTGAATTCAGTATCAGACTCCAGGTTAAGGGGTCCATCTCACAAGACTGGACCTCAGATGCCGTGTGCTGGGGGATGCCCAGGTTACTCATTTGGAGGCTCCCACAGTGGCATATCCCTCCCTTCTCCCCTCTGACCAGTAATTCACTAGAGTGGCTCACAGTTGCCAATTTATTATAAAGGCTATAACTCAGGAACAGCCAAGTGGAAGAAGTGCACAGGGCAGGGCCAGGGAAGAGGGTTGCAGAGCTTCCACGCCCTCTCCAGGTACACCACTCTCCCCACATTTCCATGTGTTTACCAATCTGAAAGCTCTCCAAACCCGTTCTTTTTGGGTTTTATGAAGGCTTCATTACACAGGCATGATTGATTGAATCATTGGCTTTGGTGATCAGTCTCCAGTGCTTCTCTTCTTCCTAGAGTTTGGGGAGTGGGGCTGAAAGTTCTAAGTCTCCAATCATGCCTAGGTCTCTCTGGTGACCAACCTCCATCCTGAAGCTGTCTAGGACCCAACAAGACTTGGCTCATCAGAACAGAAGACATTTCTATCAACCTTAGCAGTCAGGAAACTCTAAGGGATTTAGAAGCTCTGTGTCAGGAACCAGGAACAAAGGCCAAATACATTATTTCTTATTATGCTGTAGGAGACTGTCCTGTTCTTGGTGCCTGGCACTGCTTGAAACAAAACTTTGAAAGAATGACTGTAGAATAATAGGCCTAATTATAACCATATACTTCATTTTAGGAGGGCATTCAGGTAATGTGGAAGGAAGCATCCATAAACCAAATAGATTACCAGGTAGCATGAGTTAAAAAAAGAGGCCAAAGAGATGATCTGTGGTGAGATGAAGGTGGTTAAAAGCCACACCTCAGTGTTCTACATGGTGTTTTGGGTTTCTGCTCCCCCTCCCCTTCCCAACCCCTCACTTCCCCTCTTGATTGCGCGCGCTCGCGCGCTCTCTCTCTCTCTCTCTCTCTCTCTCTCTCTCTCTGTACTATTATTGGTTAATTATAAAGCATACAACTCAGGGACTGCCAAAATGGAAGAGATGCATAAGGCAAGGTATACAGGAAAGGGCACGGAGCTTCTCCCCCTCCTATTCTCTTCTGCTTTTTGTTTAATTTCTGTTGGTGAAAACACAAATATGTTTAAGCAAAACAAAATTTAAGTTTTTAATTTACCACATGTAAGTTTTTACTTCTAGTAAAGCTAGTTAGCGGATGAACTGGATCAAAAGTGAATTTTGTTCTATCAATACCATGATATAAGCAATGGTGGATCAGGGACCTCTGGCTTGCTCAGTCAGTAGAGCATATGACTCTTGATCTCAGGGTCTTGAGTTTGAGCCTCATGTTGGGAGTTGAGTTTACTTAGAAAAAACAAAAGATCATACTCACTGGACGTCAGATGAGGTTTGAGAGCTAGCCTATAATGATACATGACTTTTGTTTTTTTAATACAGTGAGCAATATATAACACCTATGAAAACTTTAAGGAGAAAATGAATATTTCAAAATGTTAAAAAAGTTTAGAATGTTCAATTCACTCATACAAACCATTTAAGAAGACATGAAAAGGGACAAGCCCAGAAGACCAAAAGTAAAAACAGTAACAGGTGGTGGTAGACTTGTTATTTTTTTAATTTATTCAGAGGATTGCATGTTTTCACCAGTGCATTCCTTTATCTTGTTTGTAAGGGCATTTAACTTAAATACTTTGTTTAGAAATTTAGATTGAGCATATTGTAAGGATGAATATGGGACTGTCTTTTAATTTTAAAGTAGGCTCCATGCCCAACATCAGGCTTGAACTCATGACCTTGTGATCAGGAGTCACATGTTCTACTGACTGAGCCAGCCAAGTGCCCCTCATTTGATAGGAAACCAAAATATGTATGTTACTGAGTTCGAGAAGAAAAAGGAGGGAAATACCCCTGATTTTATTTTACTTTTTTGAAGATTTTGTTTATTTGTCAGAGAGAGCACAGCAGGGGAAGAAGTAGGAAGAGGGAGACCTAGGCTCCCCCGCTGATCGAGGAGCCTGCTGGTGGGACTCCATCCCATTATGCTGGGCTCATTGACCTGAGCTGAAGGCAGACACTTAACTGAGCCACTCAGGTGTCCCTACACCTGATTTTAAAAAAAGGAAATAGGGGTGCCTGGGTGGCTCAGTTGGTTAAGCGACTGCCTTCGGCTCAGGTCATGATCCCGGAGACCCGGGATAGAGTCCCGCATTGGGCTCCCTGCTGGGCGGGAAGCCTGCTTCTCCCTCTCTCACTCCCCCTGCTTGTGTTCCCTCTCTGGCTGTGTTTTTCTCTGTCAAATAAATAAAATCTTAACAAAAAAAAAAAAAAGAAAAGAAATAAACTTGTGAAGATTGGTGGTCAGGAAAGCTTATAGTATTCTATGGGGTAAAATAAGTTATTAGACAAAAAAATCTCTTCAACATCCCTTGAAATAAATGAGTATTGAAATCCATTGAAGGTGGTATGTCATTCAGATAAACAGCGGGTTCCTAGATTGTTCATCCTAGGAAAGGGAATCTTTAGACCTCTAGCAGGAGGGCATGTGATAAAGGCTGGGGCAGGAGTGGGAGAAGACGTTAGTCTCACTGACTTTCTTTATGACTCTGTTGTTCTTGATGTCTTCCTGCCGGTTCACTTGTTAATAATAAAATAAAGGACTAAAATTGTTTGAAATAGCATACATTAAAGCTGACCCTTTTCTGGCATTATAGTTCTTTGAATTATAACATGTATGTATTTGTGTGATACAGTTGCAGTCAGGATAAAAGATCTGTCATACTAAAAAGACACCCTAATGATTCTCTTGTGTAGTCCTGTTCCCAAACCTACCTCTAACAACTAACGATTTTTGTGTCATACGGTAAATATGTTTGTAAGACACTGACAAACTGATCTCCAAAGTGTCTGTACCAGTTTGCTTTCCCATCAGTAATTTTTGAGTGATCCAGTTGGTCAGCATCCTCACCAGCATTTGGTATTGTCAATATTTTTTATTTTAGCTACTCTAATATATGCGTAGTGGTATCTCATTTGGGCTTTATTTACATTTCTCTGTTGGGTAATGATGTTGAGCATCTTTTCATGTACCTAATTACCTTCTGCATATTCTTTTTGAAGTGTCTGGTTAGTCTTCTGCTATTTAATTGGGTTGTTTTCTTACCACTGGGTTTTCAGAGTTCTTCATATATTAAGGATAGAAATCCTTAGTCAAATATGTGATGTGCAGATATTTTTTCCTATTAACTGTCTTTCCATTCTCTCACAATTGTTTTATCAACAAAAATTTAACATTTTAGTCAGGTCTGGGGATGCCTGGGTGTCTCGGTTGGTTAAGTGTCTGCCTTCAGCTCAGGTCATGATCCTGGAGTCCCGGGATTGAGTCCCTTATCCGGCTCTCTGGTTGGCGGGAAGTCTGCTTCTCCTTCTGACTCTCCACCCTCTTGTGCTCTCCGATTCTTTCTCTCTCAAATAAATAAAATATTTTAAAAATTTAATGGAGTCTAGATTATTGATTTCACCAACTCCCTTTTATGGATTGTACTTTTGGTGTCTTGTCTAAAAACTCTTGGTCTAAATCCAGGTTATGAAGGTTTTCTCCTGTGGAAAAGTTTTATAGTCTTAAGTTTTACATTGAGATCTGTGATGCATTTTGAGGTAACTTTTGTATAATGTGGGAGGCTTAGGCAGAGGCTTATTATTATTTTTTAACTTTTTAAGAAGTTAAGCTTTTTAAATTTTGAGAATGTGTGCATATGCACAGGAGGCATGACAGGGGGAGAGGAAGAAGCAGGCTCCCCACTGAGCACAAAATCCCACTGCTGGGGCTCCTGGGGGGCTCAGTTGTTAAGGGGTTGCCTTGGGCTCAGGTCATGATCCTGGAGTCCTGGGGTCTGGGGTCCAGCCCTACATCAGGCTCCCTGCTCGGCGGGAAGCCTGCTTCACCCTCTCTCACTCTGCCTGCTTGTGTTCCCTCTCTAGCTGTGTTTCTCTCTGTCAAATAAATAAATAAAATCTTTAAAAAGACAAAAACAAAAAGACAAAAATTCACTGTTGTTGATCCTAGGACCCTGAGGTCCTGACCTAAGCCAAAGGCAGATGCTTAACTGCCTGAGACACCCAGGTGCCCTGAGGCTTATTTTTTTTGTCTATAGATGTCCAATTAATCTAACATGATATGTTGAAAAGACTATTATTTCTCCATTGAATTGCCTTTTCATCTTTGTCACAAATCACTCGTATTTGCGTGAGTCTATTTATAGTCTGTTCCATTGATTGATAGGTCTTATCACTTTGCCAATAGCGTACTTTCTTGGCAACTGTGACTTTATATAGTAAGTCTTAAAAATTGGGTAGTGTGGTTTCCCCAACTTAATTTGTTTTCAAAGGTGTTGTAGCTGTGCTAGTTACTTTGCCTTTAGATGTGTATTTTTATTTTTTTAATTTAGATTTTATTTATTTGAGTGAGAGAACAGGTGTGTGTAAGGGGAGGAACAGAGGGTGAGGGACAGGCAGGTACTGCATGGAACGTGGAGCCCAGTGCAGGGCTTGATCTCTCGAACCAGAGATCATGACCTGAGCCAAAACCAAGAGTTGGGTGCTTAACCACTGAATCTACAGGCACCCCTACATAAATATTTTAGAAAAAAGATGTATGTTAATCTACACAAAATCCTGCTTGGAGCAAATAGGTCCTTTGTGTTTTCTGAGAGTCATAAATATTTAAATTTTGGAGGAGGGGGTCGTACTGTTGAAAATGGTATTTAATTTTTAATTGTAAAATACACAAATTTATATTAACCATTTTATTTTAAAGATTTTACTTATTTGACAGAGATCACAAGTAGCCAGAGAAGCAGGCACAGAGAGGAGGAAGCAGGCTCCTTGCCGAGCAAGGAGCCCGATGCGGGCCTCCATCCCAGGACCCTGAGATCATGACCTGCGGCAGAGGCTTTAACCCACTGAGCCACCCAGGTGCCCTATATTAGCCATTTTAAAGTGTAGAGTTAAGTAGTGTTAAGTATATTTACATTGTTGTGCAACTGAGCTCCAGAGTGTTTTAATTTTGGGAAACGGAAACTCATACCCATTAAAGAGCAACTCTCAATTTTCCCCTTCCTCTAGGCTTTGGCAACCACCTTTCTTTCTCTTTCTGTGAATTTAACTATTGTAGATAGATGAGTGGAACCATACAGTATTTATCCTTTTGTGGCTGACTTATTTTACTTAACATACTTTCAGGGTTCATGCAGGTTGTAGAAGGTGTCAGCATTTCCTTTTGAAGTCCAAGAGAAAGACAAAGACCATATGATTTCACTCATGTGGAATTTAAGAAATAAAAGAGATGAGCATAAGAGAAGGGAAGGAAAAATAAAAACAGGGAGGCAAACCATAAGAGACTGTTAATCATAGGAAACAAACTGAGGGTTGCTGTAGGGGAGGTGGTGGGGTATGGAGTAACTGGGTGATGGGCATTAAGGAGGGCCCTTGATATAATGAGCACTGGGTGTTATATGCCAGTAAGGAATCCCTAAATTCTACCCCTGAAACTAATAATATACTATATGTTAACTAACTATAATTTAAATAAAAACACTTTTTAAAAATTTTATTTATTTGACAGAGGATGGGCAGGGAGGGGTAGAGGGAAAAGCAGACTCCCTGCTGAACAGGAAGTCCATCCTGGGGCTTAATCCCAGAACCTTGGGATCATGACCTGAGCTGAAGGCAGACACTTAACTGAGCCACTCAGGTGTCCCTTAAAGAAAATTTTGAAAGAAAAAAAAAAAAGAATATCATTTTGAAGTCTAAGTAACATTCTAGTGTATTTAATATATACCCCATTTTATTTATTCCTTCATCTGTTGGTGGATACTTGGGTTGCTTCCACTTTTTGTCTATTTTGAATAATGGTGTTATGAACATGGGTGTACAAATCATCTCTTTGAGACTTTGCTTTTGTGTGTGTGTGTGTGTGTGTGTGTACACGTGTGTATACATGTACCCTTAAGTAGAATTACTGGATGATAAAGTGATTCTATTTTTAATTTTTTGAGGAACTGCCATACTGTATTCCATAGCAGCTGTACCATTTTACATTTCTACTGTACCTCCTTGCTATTTATTGATTTATTTAAAAGGTTCCCCCTTTAGTGAGATTTCCATTTTGTTGAAGCAGTCTCCACATCCAGCGCCGGGCTTGAATTCACACCACCAAGATCAAGAGTTGTACACTCTACCAATCCAGCTAGCCAGATGTGCCTAAATTTTACTGTTTTTTTTTTTAAGGTTTGGTTTCTATTTAGTTGTTTTTAGTAGGTAGAAATGTTTAAATTTTAGGTGTTGACCTTGTATTGTGTAACACTGCTAAATTACTAGTTCTAAAAGTTTTTTTTTTTTTTTTAATAGATTGCGTGGGACTTACTATTTAACCAATCATATTGCAAAATACAGTTATACGCCTTTTCTAATTTTATGCCTTTTACTTCCTTTTCATGCCTGTTACAGTGCTTCGGACTTTGAATAAAGTAGACATCCTTTGCTTTTTCTCTGTCTTTGCTAGAAAATACTAACATTTTGACCATTAAGTTAAATGTTTGCTGTAGGTGTTTTGTAGATGGTCTTTGTTAGGCTGACGATTTTTTTTTTCCTTTCCAAAGTCATTTACGCAATTTATTTTTCCTCTTTTTTTTTTTTTTTTTAAGATTTTATTTATCTATTTGACAGAGAGAGACACAATGAGAGAGGGAACATAAGCAGAGGGAGTGAGAGAGGGAGAAACAGGCCTCCCGCTGAGTAGGGAGCCCAATGTGGGGCTCGATCCTGGAACTCCGGGATCATGACCTGAGCCAAAGGCAGAGGCTTAACCCACTGAACCACCCAGGTGCTCCTATTTAAGTAATTTCTATACCCAACATAAGGCTTGAGCTTGTGACCCCAAGATCATAAGTCACATGCTTTTCTGATGGACCCAGCCAGGTGCCCTGAGTATGTTTTCTTCTTTTCCTAATTTGTTGACAGTCTCTTCATAATGAATGAATGTTGGATTGTGTCAAATATTTTTTCTATATAAATAAGATCATACGGTTTTTAAAGGCTGTTATTATAATGGACTACATTGGTTTTTAAATATTGAACCATTTTGCATTCCTACCATAAACTCCACTTGTTTGTGGTATTCTAATTTTATTTTTAAAAATATTTTATTTATTTATTTGAGAGAGAGATGTGAGAGATAGAGCATGAGCAGGGAAGAGAGGGAGAAGCAAGCTCCTCCCTAAGCAGGGAGCCCAAAGCAGGGCTCATGACCTGAGCTAAAGGTAGATGCTGACTTGCTGAGCCACCCAGGCACTCCATATTTTATTTTAATAAATAGCTTGATTCAGTTTGCTAACATTTTTGCTGATGACTTCTTAGTCTCTTCATGAAGGGTATTGCTGTGGTTTTTGTGTGTGTGTTGCTTTTGGTTTTGTTACTGGGATAATACAGCCTCAAAATGTATTGAGAAGTGTTTGTGCTTGTGTTTTCTGCAAGAGATTGTCCTGAGCTGACATTATTTCTTTAAATGTTTGATAGCATTTGGTAGTGAAACTACCTGAGCAAAGATATTTCTTCTTCAGAATTTTTTTCCTTCTTTTTAAAGTTCAAACTCCATTTTTTTTTTTAAATTAAAAAAAAAAAAATTTATTTGACAGAGAGAAACACAGCCAGAGAGGGAACACAGGCAGGGGGACTGAGAGAGGGAGAAGCAGCAGGCTTCCTGCCTAGCAGGGAGCCCAATGTAGGACTTGATCCTGGGTCGATGGGATCATGACCTGAGCTGAAGGCAGTCGCTTAACCAACTGAGCCACCCAGGCGCCCCCAAACTCCATTTTTTAAGTAGTTTATAGGACTTCTCTGGATATTTCATCTTGGATAGTTTTGGTGATTTGTAGTTTCTGAAGAATCAGTTTATTTCATCCAGGTTGTTGCATAGAGGAGCATAAAGTTTTGTAGTATTCCCTTGTTACCTTTTAAAGATTTTGTTTATTTGAGAGAGAGTACATGCATGCGTGTGTGTGTGTGTTGTGTGTGTGTGTGTGTAGGAGTGGTGAGGGGTGGGTAGGTGGAAGGAGCAGGGGGAGAAGCAGAGAAACCCAGGCAAATTCTGTGCTCAGAGCCCGAGCTGGGAGAGGGCAGGGATCTTGATCCCACAACCCTGAGATCATGACCTGGGCTGAAACCGGGAGTCAGACACCCAACCAGTGAGCCACCCAGATGCCCCTGCCTTGTTATCTTTTAAATGTCTGTGGTGTCTCTAGTGCTGTCTCCTTTTTATTCTTGGTATTGATAATGTTGTCTCCTTTCTTGCTCTCACTTACCATGTTTGTCAGTCTTGCCAGAGATTTACCCATTTTGTTCCCTCTCCCCAAAGAGTCAGTATTTGGTTTCATTGGCTATTTTTTCAATTTTATGGATTTTGCTCTTCATTATTTAGTTCTACTTGTTTTGGGATAGATTTTGTGCTTTGTTTTCTAGTTTTTGAAAGGTGGAAGTGAAAAAAAAAGAAAGGTGAAAGTGTGGGTCATTAATCTGAGAGCTTTCCCCTTCCTTCCTTCCTGACTTTTTCTTTCAAGATTTTATTTATTTATTTGACAGAGAGAGATACAGTGAGAGGGGGACACAAGCAGGGGGAGTAGGAGAGGGAGAAGTAGGCTTTCCACTGAGCAGGGCGCCCAATGCAGGGCTTGATCTCAAGACTCTGGGACCATGATCTGAGGCAAAGACAGCTTCTTAACTGACTGAGCCACCCAGCCGCCCCTCTTTTTTTTTTTTTTTTAAGATTTATTCATTTTAGAAAGAGAACACATGGGGGGGGTGGGGAGGGATTGAAGGAGAGAGAGAATCTCAGGTAGACACTCCATGCTGATTGTGAAGCCTGATGCCAGGTTTGATCCCAGGTTCCTGAGGTCACGATCTGAACTGAAACCAAGGTTTGGATGCTTAACTGACTGAGCCACTTAGTCTTTTCTTTTAAAGATTTTTTTTTTAAGATTTTTTTTTTTTATTGTTACTTAAATTTTTTTTTCCAGTGTTCCAAGATTCATTCCCCATTCCCCACACCTAGTGCTCCATGCTTTAGGTGTCCCCAGTACCCACCACCAGGCTCTCCCATCCCTCTACCCCCCTCCCTCCAAGTCTCTCAGTTTGTTTCTGTGTTAAAAAATTTTTTTAAAAAAATTCAGTTAATATATAATGTATTATTGGTTGTAGAGTTAGAGGTCAGTGATTCGTCAGTTTTATATAATACCCAGTGTTCATTATATCACATGCCCCTCCTTAATGTCCATCACCCAGTTACTCCATCCCTCCCTCCCTCCCCTCTGGCAACCCTCAATTTGTTTTCTGTGATTAAGAATCTCTTATGGTGGGTGCCTGGGTGGCTGAGTTGGTTAAGCGTCTGCCTTTGGCTCAGGTCATGATCCCAGACTCCTGGGATTGGGCCCTGTGTCTTGCTCCCTGCTCCTTGGGGAACATGCTTCTCCCCCTCCGTCTGCCTGGTGCTCCCCCTGTTGGTGATAAGAAATGCATAAAATCTTTAAAAAAAAAAGTCTCTTATGGTTTTCCTACCTCTCTGATTTTGTCTTAATTTTCCCCTCCCCCTATAATTTCTCTGTTTCCTCAGTTCCACATATGAGTGAAGTCATATGGTATTTGTCTTTCTGACTGACCTATTCTATTCAGCATGAGGCCCTCTAGTTCCATACACATTGTTGCAAATGGCAATAATGCAAATAGCAAGGTGTGTGTGTGTGGCTGAGTAGTATTCCAATTCCAGTATATATATACTGGAATATAAATATATATATATACATACACACACACACCACATCATCTTTATTCATTCATCTGTTGATGGACAGCTAGGTTCTTTCCACAGTTTGGCTCTTGTGGACATTGTTGGTATAAACAGTGGGGTGCAGGTGCCCCTTTGGATTACTACATTTGTATCTTTGGGGTAAACCCTTAGTGCAGTTGCCCAATCTTAGGGTAGCTCTATTTTCAACTTTTTGAGGAACCTTTATACTATTTTCCAGAGTGGCTGCACCAGCTTGCATTCCCACCAGCAGTGTAGGAGGGTTCCCTCCTCAGCAACATCCATTGTTCTCTGACTTGTTAATTTTAGCCATTTTGACTGGTGTGAGGTGTTTAATTCATTGTGATTGTGATTTGTATTCCCCTGATGCCAAGTGATTTTGAGCATTTTCTTATTTCCCTTGAGACTGTTCCTCTTTGACCTGTGGTTTTTGTTGTTGTTGTTGTTTTTATTTTTTTGTGGTATGTAGTTTAAATTTCCAGATGATTGGAGATTTACCTATTATCTTTTTGTTATGGACTTCTAGTTTAATTCCACTATGGCTAGGGAACATAACTTGTATGTGTATAGTTCTTTAAAATCTGTTGATTTTTGTTTTGTGTCTGTGTTTTATGACAGCTTATAATTATATTTATAGACATAAAAAGCATTTTGTTTTATGTCTGTGTTTCAGGACAGAGTCCGTCTTGGCAAATGTTTCATGTTGTTATTGGGTGGGATGTTCTATAAATGTCAAATAGTTCCAGTTGGTTGATGCTAATCAGTTTTGTATATGAAATTATTTTTGTGTTTTCATTTTTTTTAAAGATTTTATTTATTTATTTGACAGAAAGAAACCAGCTAGAGAGGGAACACAAGCAAGGGAAGTAAGAGAGGGAGAAGCATTTGTGTGTCTTTATTCCATCCATTACTATGTTATAATACTATAGAATATATAATATTGTATATTATATATAATACATATAATATATATAATATATACTATAATACAATATAGTACATACAATACTAAGAATGGAGTATTGAAATCTCAGTATAATCATATATTTTTTAATTTTTCTTATAGTTGTGTCATCTTTTGCTTCATATATTTTGACGCTCTGTTGTTAGACCTGTATATTTAGGTCTGCTGTGTCTTCAAAGTGAATTGACTCTTTTATCCTGATGTTATGTTTTTTATCCCTGGTGGCTTTCTTTGCTCTGACGTCTACTTCAAGATTAAATACCATCCTCACTTTCTTTCAAGTACCTTTGCCTGATAGATCTTGTTGTATCCTTTTGTGGCTACCTGTAACATTACAGTTTCGAATTTGTTCAAGATGGGTTGTGTAGGCTCATTAGTAGCATCCTCAGTCTCTTTCTGTTAGATGTGAGCAGCTCCCCCTGCCTGCCTACATTGTGATCGTAAGTGTCAACAGAGGATGGAATAGGTGATGGGGATTAAGGAGTGCACTTGTGATGAGCGCCGGGTGTTATATGAAGTGTTGAATCACTGTATTGTACACATGAAACTCGTATTACACTGTGTGTCGACTGACTGGAACTTAAAACTTGGAGATATAAAAAATGTCAATAGACATTGTCAAATACCCCCTTAGGGACCACATAATCTCCAGCTGAGATACACCCTAGAAGTAATGTGTCATTTTCCTCTGGCTCCTTTCAAGGTTTTTCTTTGTCTTTCATTGTCAACAATTAGTTTATGATGTGTCTGGAGATAAATTTTTTTCGGTTCGTACTGTTTGAGGTTGTGGAAGGAAAACAACCCAGTTTTCTCTCTGTGTGGTGAAAAACCCGTTTCTTCCCTACTGTGTGTTTTTCTTTTCTGTATGTTCGCTTTATTGCATAGAAGACTTCACTTCTGACATTTCTCCTCACCAGATGTGTAGAGGTGTGTTCCTATAGCAAGCAGTTCTCTGTGACACCAGCTGGGTATCCTACAGTTTTAACTCAGTTCTAGCACTGTCTACCTGGAGATTGTGTCAGACCTCACAGGTTAAGGGTTCAGTCCCACAAGACTGTCTCCTGATCCCATCAGACACTAGTTGGAAGCCCAGATTTTCACCTGTGTTGTTGTTGTTTCTTCTCCTTCCCTTCTTTCTTCTTTTTTCTTAGATTTGTTTATTAATCTGGGGGGAGAGAGACTGTCAAGCAGACTCCCCACTGAGTGTGGAACCTGACACAGCTTGATCCCATGACCCTGAGATCATGACCTGAGTTGAAATCAAGAGTCTGATGCTTAGCTGACCAAGTCACCCAGGCACTCTATCATCCGTGCTTCTGAGCAACTGTGTGTAGGCAGGGGATTGCAAAGCGTCCCTCTTTGGGTTCAGTTAATTTGCTAGAGTGTCTCACAGACCTAAGGGAAAGAAGCACTTAAGTGTCTACTAGTTTATTAAAGAATATGGTAAAGATTATGGATGAGCAGCCAGATAAAAAGATACACAGGGCGAGGTCTGGAAGGGTCCAAAGTGCGGGATCTTCTGTCCCCATGGAGTTAGGGTGTGTCACCCTCATAATGTGGATTTGTTTACCCACTTGGAAGCTCTCTGAACCCCCAACACTTAGGATTTTATAGTCTTTCTCATGTAAGTATGATCAATTATTAACCCCATTTTCAGTTTTCCTTTCCTCTCTGGAGGATGGGGAGTGGGGTTAAAAATTCCAAGCTTCTCATCTTAACACAGTCTGCCATGATGACCAGCTCCCTTTTAGGAGCTTACCCAAGATGTCTGAACCAAAGGTACTCCTAGTGTTCTAATTGCTTAGAAATTTACAAGGGTTTTAGAAGGATGGCATCAAAGACCAAATATTAAAACTAGAGCTTGGTCTTACTGTTCTTATCACTTAGGAAATGACAAGGGTTTTAGGGCGCTGTACCAGGAAGGGAGTAGAGGGCAGAGACCAATATATATTTTCCACTGTCTCACAACGGTTCATTGAGCTTTCAAATCTGTAGGTTTGTATCTTTTGCCAAATTTGGAAAATCTTCAGCCACCATTTATTCAAATATATTGTCAGCAAATACTTTTCTCTCCCTGTCTTTCAGGGATACCAGTAATGTGAAAGTGGACCTTTTGGTATTTTCCCCACAGGTCTTTGGGCCTCGTCATTGTGTTGAAGCCTTTTCTCTCATTTGTTCAGACTGACTAATTTCTTCTCACTTGTCTTCATGAGCAGGGACAGTTTCCTGTTTCTAGTTGTCTGTTGAATATATTTGATGAGTTGATTTTGGCTCTTATATTTAGGTTGTAAAGTTTTATTCATATTTCCTAGTTTTGGGACATTTTCTTTTCTTTTTTTTTTTTTTTTTCTTTTTAAAGATTATTTATTTGACACAGAGAGCGAGCAAGAGAGTAGAAGCAGGGGGTAGCAGCAGTAGGAGAAGGAGAAGCAGGCTGCCCGCTGAGCAGATTCCGATGCAGGGCTCTATCCCAGGATGTTGGTTCATGACCTGAGCCGAAGGCAGACGCTTAACCGACTGAGCCACCCAGGCGCCCCTTTTGGACATTTTCTATCTTTCCTTTACAAGAGTGCTCACACTTTGTGGAGTGTGTGTGTGTGTGTAGCATTTTTATAATAGTTCCTTTAAAGTCAGATAATTTCTACGTCTGTGGGATTTTTGGCATTTACATTTGATTGCCCTTTCCCATATGAGTTAAGATTTTTCTACTTCATATGCTGAGCAGTTTTGGATTATATCTTAGACATCTTGATTATAGTATTTATGAGTGGGTTTCATTCACATCCTATGGGGAATGTTAATGATTTCATTTTAGGATGCAGTTGACCCACTTGGCTTCAGGCTGAAAGTTACAGCCAGCCTTTTGTGGATTATGCTTCCAATTTCACTTCTATTTTTGAAGTCTTTGAAGTCCTCTTTGGATTGGTCTCATGTGTGCACCACCCAGTGGTGGCTAGTTTGGGACCTGTGTGGTGATCTTTCCAGGGTCTCCGCTCCCAACTGTTGAGGTTCAGGGGCAAGCATGCATATATTGAGAATAAACCCAGGAGTTCCCAAACAATTACATGCGGTTGCTTTCCTGAGCATGATGTGATTAGTCCTTTCTTACTTCCAGAGGCTTCCCTTTAAGATTTTTCAGCCAGAAAGCTAGGGCCTTTGTTTTGCAGTTGTTGTCTCTGTGCCCATGTCTGAGGCTAAATGGCAGGAAGACAGAAGAAAGCAGCAGTGGGATGCATCCCATCCCTTTGGAACCCTAGTTCCTCCTCTCCAGAGTTCTGGGTACTGCTTTCCTTCTCCTCAAGGTTTCTCTAAAGAGTTCTGTCTTTGCGTTCAGAAACTGTTTCCAAGTTTTGAAGTGTTCTGAGTCCAGGCTGCAGCATACCGGGGGGGAGGAGGAGGAGGAGTGATAAATCACTCAGGTGCAGTGTTACTTCACAGCACCTTACCCATCTGCCGTGGTTTACTTCAGTCTTCAGGTAGTTGCTTCATTCATTCTGTCCAGCTGTTTCACTGCATTTATGAGAGAAACAGGGTAGAATATGCTCGCTCAGTTTTTTCTGGATCCACTCAAGTTTGAATCATTCTTTTCACTATAGTGTTTTGTTCCTTTTGAATTTCAAAAGTGGTGAGTTGAATCACTTATTTCTCAAGAGTAGAATAACTACTCATATACTTAGGACCAGGGTCGCCCTTGGTTGAATTGAATTAAAGCTGAACAAAACCTTCGCTGTCATTTAAAAAAAGAAATGTATTGAACTGTCCATGCGATTTAGCATTAAAGATTTAGCATTAAAGATGGAATGCTAAAAGAGATCATTTCAGAATTACGTGTTAGAAACCTCCCATTGTTCTTTTCCTGTTGCTTCCTACCTCTGATGTGAATGAACAAAACAGGGTTAACATGGGGGATGGAACCGGGCCCCAGGCAGGGGTTTAGAACAGTAAACCAATTGGGAACGGCAGGGCACAATTAATCCTAATTCTAATTTTAGCATCAGCAATGAAAAAAGCTAGGTTGCTTCAGTACTCAGGATATTTCCCCCCTTTCTGTTTCAGCATGGCTAAATGGCCTACTTTGTTGTAATCAAAACACAATCTTACTGCTGAGAATTTGTACCCATGTGGGGATGTGAATGACTGTAATTTTCTGTGGTCTTTCCTAGATGGTTAGTATATATGCATTGACTTCTTTTCCTCAGGTATTGCTTCTTGTCTGGTGGACATAAGGTGGCGTTCCCTAAGCACTGGTTGAGCTGAGAAGTGGTGCTTTCTGGAACACCATCCTAAGCCAAAAAGATCGCTCTTTTTACCTGGTTGAGTCTTGGTCTGATGTTGTTTTATATCACTCTTCTATGTAAAGGTATCTGTAAGAAAGAATGAAATTGTTTAATTAGCTTAGTTGGATTGATGGTGATAAACTGATATTTTTAGAAGGAGGGGCAAAGGGAGAGGGAGAGAATCTCAAGCAGACTCCCTACTGAGCGGGGAGCCTGATGCGGGGCTTGATCTCACAACCCTGAGATCTCGGCTGGAGCCAAAATCAAGAGTTGGACATTCAACCCACTGAGCCACCAGGCGCATGCACCCCCTCTTCCTTCTCCCTCTCTCCCTCTCTCTCTCTTTCTTTCTTTCTCTCTTTCTTTCTTTCTTTCTTTCTTTCTTTCTTTCTTTCTTTCTTTCTTTCTTTTTCTCCTTTCTTCTTCTTTCTTCTTTTTTTTTTAAAGCAGGGCGTATATTTGATTTGTTTGTTTTTACTCAGTGTTAGGCTTGCTATCACAATCCTAGCTCTCCCATCCCTCTTTATTTACTATTACTCTGCCTTTAAGGTTCAGGTCAACTTAGGATTCCTGGGGGGGAGCCTAGACCATGGCTAGGGCAGTATGCTAATCACTTAAGATGGAGTGAGAAATGGAGAAACTTGACAAGGTCTTGCAGCTAACATTGGCTGAGGGGGACTCCAGCCAGGCAGTCTGACTCTAAAGCCCCCGCTCTTAGCTGGTGCTCTCTAGAAACGATGTAGTTGTCATCTCATATGGAAACATAAGTGTGCCCTGTAATATCCCCTGCAAGTCTCCTTAAGACTTTGAACACAAGCTTCATTGGTTGGTTTTTATTTAGATAAACTATGGTTTCTTCCCATGTTTGACTTTTAATGAACACTTACTTATTTATTTATAAATAAAGATTTTATTTGACAGAGAGAAACACAGCCAGAGAGGGAACACAAGCAAGGGGAGTGAGAGGGAGAAGCAGGCTTCCTGCCGAGCAGGGAGCCCGATGTGGGACTCAATCCCAGATCTCCAGGATCATGACCTGAGCCAAAGGCAGTTGCTTAACCAGCTGAGCCACCCAGGCGCCCCTAGATACTTATTTAAATAGACTTGCTGCATTTTTAAAAAAATATATTTTATTTATTTATTGAGAGAGTGAGTGAGAGAGCCTGAGAGGGGAGAAGTTCACAGGAGAAGCAGACTCTCTGCGGAGCTGGGAGCGCGATGTGGGACTCGATCCTTGGACTCCAGGATCATGACCTGAGCTGAAGGCAGTGGCTTAACCAACTGAGCCACCCAGGCGCCCCGAGACTTGCTGCATTTTTAACCCTCAGCTATACCTTTTTTTTTTTTTTTTTTTTTTTTGGTAGGATTTATTTGAGACAGAGCCAAGCAGGAGAGCATCAGCGGGGTGAAGGGGCAGAGGCAGAGGGAGAAGTGGACTCCTGGCTGAGCAGGGAGCCTGATGCTGGGGGCTTGATCTCAGGACCCATTATATCATGACTAAACCAAAAGCAGACACTTAACTGACTGAGCCACCCAGGCACCCCTACTTCTTTTAATGAATATTTTCTAATGTTTCAATTACAGGAAATTCACAGAAAATAGAACCCATTTACATATATAATTTAAAACTCAATGTAATGTTGTAGTAATGCCAGAGAAGGGAAAGAGTTTATACAGAATAGTATTTCAGTGCATAAACACTTGGGCATGACTGGAACTTAAGGTGTAATGAAGTAGTCAGGTGCTTGTACCATACACAGAATAAACCTCAGTGAACCACTAATGGACACTAACATACGGGTAGGATATATGGGCGACTCCAAGTTGTGTTGCTCTTAGCTAAGTGATTTTCTTTCTCCTTTCCTTCCTTCCTTCCTTCCTTCCTTCCTTCCTTCCTTCCTTCCTTCCTTTTTTTTTGTTAAGTGATTTTTTTGTAGTGGTGATAAGCAGACCAAAATACAAGCGCATCTTGATTTAGTTGCAGTTTTGGAAAATTAAGAGTATAAAAACCGAGCAGTGAATACTTAGTTAGGTTATAGGCTCAGGTAAATAGGCTTTTTGCCTATGTGAATGTCAAGGATCTTCAAGAGCAGAACATGGGGTAGCTCTCCAGGTATGAGACTGCCCGGCATACTTCAGAATGTTTGACGTTTCTTGTCTCTGACATTCAAGCATCCATGAAGCCCCTTCCCCCACCCGTCGACTCACAGATTTCTGAAACTGCTCCCTAAGTAGTGACATTTTCTCCAGTGAGTATTACTGCTCCAAATCATTGCTTCCAGATTTGTGTGGAAGGACCGCTTCCCCCCTCCGCAATCATTCACTGACTTTGTAAAATATGACAGTTACTGGAGAAATGAAATTTTAAAGTCCATCAAAAAGACAAGCCCTGATTTTTATTAGTAGATACAGCAGTTTGGCAATCTATAAAATTTTCTAATGCTTAATCTCCCATTTCTGAACCTGGTCTACTGTGTGGTCTCTTTGTTTTCCTCTGTGTCTCCCCAGAAAAATTCTTTGTCTTGGAAGATTTTAGTCCCATTCTCTCTAGCCAAATGCTCTATTCCCAGCACCTCCTTTGTTGTCTACAAACACTACTTAAAAAAAAAAAAGAGTGTTTATTTTTTAAACAGATTTTTATTTTTCTATTTCAGAGAGAGAAAATGAAGTTTTTATTGTTGTTTAAAGATTTTATTTATTTGGCAGAGAGACACACAGCTAGAGAGGGAACACAGAGGGAGTGAGAGGAAGAAGCAGGCTTCCTGTTGAGCAGGGAGACCGAAGCAGGGATCAGTTCCGGGACTCTGGGATCATGAGCTGAGCCCAAGGCAGATGCTTAATGACTGAGCCACGCAGGCACCCTGAAGTTTTTTGTTTTGTTTTGTTTTGTTTTTAAGATTTTTATTTGTTTTAGAGCATGTGAGCATGAGTGGGGCAAAGGGCAGAGGGAGAGAATCCTTAAGGCAGACTTGTCACTGAGGATGGAGCCAAGACCTATGCAGGGCTGGATCCCTCTACCCATGAGATCACAATTTGAGCCGAAACAAGAGTTGGATGCCCAACCAACTGAGCCACCCAGGTATTCCCATAAATACTATTTTTTACCAAACTGTTGTAATGTGAAATCATGGAAATGAGTTTAACTGCCTTTGCTACCAGGGATACTTTTTTTTTATTATTCCATTATACATTTTGCACTATAGTTTAACAGGCATAACTCAGACTGTTTTTGATTTCACTTCAGCTTAATATACTGAAAATCCACTCTGTTTTCTCCATGCAAACCCAGAGAAGAACAGTGACTTTTCTAACCTTAATTTCAGAAGACTTCCTGCTCTATTTGTTCATACTGTGAGTGTCATAGTGATTGAAGATCATTCCACAACAAGTCAGGAAGGGTCCAGGATCATAAAGTGCTTCAGCAGCTCATGTTGGTGATGCCAACGGCAGAACCCCTCAGCGGGGGCCCGCAGCTGTGCCTCCTGCGGGGAGAAGGTGAGGGTTGCTGGGAAGATGAGCCAGTTTTGCCAAAGTGACTCCGTCTTCTTTGTGACCAGCTTTGTTTTCTTAACCTTCTGAGTTATTCTTGAACAGCAGAACAATGATCTGGTTTTCATAGGGACCTTTCTTTCAAAGGTGGGTTACAAATCTGAGTTTTGTTTTAGCATTTTGAATACCTTCCCTCTTCCAGCTGACTCCGTTCACATGCCGTCCTTCTGTGATGCATTGGGTTGGCTTTGGCTTCTTCATGGAAGTATTTTGCAGTGGATCTTGGCACAGAGTCCCAAGGTAGTTTTGTGGTTGTTCTCAAGTGAAATGAAAATGCTCAGGCAACATTTAGATGGTTCATAGAACAAACACAATTTGGTTGAAGGATGTGATTTTATTACCTGCCTCCCGCCTTGCTGGAATGGCTTCCTTCGGTTGTGATATGTTTGTGACAGAGGTGGTGGTGGTGGTGGTGGTGGTGGTTTTTGAAGAAACCCTGTTGTGCCCAAAATGTGAACCTGGGAGGATCAGGACAGAGCCAGTGATGGTTGTAGGCCAAAACCCTGTACAGGTAGAGTACAGAGGCTGTTTTGTTTTTTGACTTTTACAGAGTTGAGTTGTGTTAGAAATGTGTTCATTGTAGTTGGATTTATGTATATGTGATCAGCCAAAAGAAAAAAAAAATTTGGGTGGAGAATTCTTGTACATCATTTTATTTCATGATCTTCCATCCCAGAGAAATGGGCTGTGGGAAATAGGACTGTTCCTTCGATGGTTCAGCCTCTCTCTGCCTCTCCTACATACTGAGGACATGTTTAAGGGTGTGTACTTTTTATACCATGCTTATCTTAACCACTAGTCCATAACTTGATGTGTTTTAAGTACAGAAATAACCTCTTGTTCCAGTGTTGGAGAAACAGTTGGCTTATCTGGCTTTCGTGGGTGCTGTGGGCTGAATGTGTCTCCCCAGAATTCCTGTTGAATCCCTAATCTCCAGGATGAGGGTATTTGGAGGTGGACCCCTTGGGAGATGAGGACTCATGAGAGTAGAGCCCTGTAAAGGGAATTGGTGAGTGCCCTTATGAAAAGAGACCCCAGGGGTGGTTGCTGTCTGCCATGTGAGGATAGAACAAGAAGGGGACTGTCTGCAAACCAGGAAGAGGGTCCTCACTAAGACCCCAGCCATGCTAGCACCCTAGTCTTGGGCTTCCAGCCTGCAGAACTATGAAAAAATAAATTTCTCGGGCGCCTGGGTGGCTCAGTTGGTTAAGCGACTGCCTTCGGCTCAGGTCATGATCCCGGAGACCCGGGATCGAGCCCCACATTGGGCTCCCTGCTCGGCAGGAAGCCTGCTTCTCCGTCTCTCACTCCCCCTGCTTGTGTTCCCTCTCTCGCTGTGCATCTCTCTGTCAAATAAATAAATAAAATCTTTAAAAAAGAAAAAAGAAATTTCTGTTGTTTAAGTCACCCAGTTTGTGGTTTTTTTGTTTTTGTTTTTGGTTTTTTTTAAGATTTTTATTTATTTCACAGAAACATAGCTAGAGAGGGGACACAAGCAGGGGGAGTGAGAGAGGGAGAAGCAGGCTTCCTGCCGAGCAGAGAGCCCGATGTGGGGCTCGATCCCGGGTCTCCAGGATCATGACCTGAGCCAAAGGCAGTCCTTTAACCAACTGAGCCACCCAGGTGCCCCTCAGTTTGTGGTTTTGATGAGAGCATCCTGAGATGTTGGGGAAGCTGAGGAAATGTGGTACATTCCTTAGGAATTTAAAAATGGCTTCTAAAATCTGTATTTGGGGAGTTTTCAAACATACACACCTAAAGAAAATAGTATAATGAACCTTCATGCACGTAGCTTTAAAGATGACCAATATTTTCTTGTTTTATCTGTATTCCTTTGTTGTTATTTTCTGAGTTGTTTTTTAAGCAATTCAAGGTGACTGATGGCACAGAAAATTTGACCTGCTATACATAAACACAGGTGTATTGGTTTCCTTTTGCTGCCGTGGGAAGTTAGCACACACGTGGTGGCTCGAAACAGCAGTCACAGGAGTCTGAGCTCTGCCTCATGGACTAGAATCACGGTGTTGGCAGGGTGGATTCCTTCAGGAGACTCCAGAGGAGAATACATCTCCTTGCCTTTTGCAACTTCTGGAGGCCACCTGTGTTCCTTGGCTAGCGGCCTCTCGCTCCGTCTTCAGATGGCATTGCTCCGGGCTCTGTGTCCTTTGTTACCTGACCTTCTCTCCGACTTGGACTCCTCTTGTGCTCCTCTGATAATGAGTCTTGTGATCACGCCAGGCCCACTTGGATATTCTCCCTGTCTTGAGTTTTTTAAATTGCATCTGCCAAGCCTCTTCTGCCATAAGAGATAACATTCACAGGCATCCACATTAGGGACCATTATTCACACTACCACAGTAGGGCCTCTGTGTGGTCAACACGGAGATGTGAGCTAAATGGTCGGCTGCGATCCCAAGTGGGGACTCTCATCACAGGGGAACACATCAAGACTGAATTCTTCAAAACCTAGAGGGATACTGATCAGAGCACAGCTTGTCATTTTGTGTAGAGGATGAGGCGTTCCCTCAGAAAACAAGGAAGAAGGAGGCACATGATTTGTATCAGGCCAGTTACTAACGTGGTGCCTTTTGAGACTAAGAAAAGACTGTAGCAGTCCAACATGAGGTTCAAGGTGATGCTAGCATGTGCCTCATCTCTGGTTTTGCCTTGGCCAGCTGACCAAACGGTGCTCTCCTGGGCTTAGTGCCATTTTGATCTCCCTTCCCAGAGCTGCTGAGCCTTGCCTCTCCCCTTCCTGGCTGTCTGTTTTCTTTTGTTTTGTTTTTTTTTAAAGATTTTATTTATTTCACAGAGAGAGACACAGAGAGGGAACACAAGCAGGGGGAGTGGGAGAGGGAGATGCAGGCTTTCAGCTGAGCAGGGAGCCCCATGCGGGGCTTGATCCAGGACCTCAGGATCATGACCTGAGCTGAAGGCAGACGGTTAACGACTGAGTCACCCAGGTGCCCCATGTTTTTTGTTTCTTAAAGACTTTATTTATCTAAGAGAGAGCACAAGTAGCAGGAGAAAGGCAGAGATATAGGGAGAGGGTGAAGCAGACCTTGCGCTGAGTAGGAAGCCTAATGTGGTTCTTGATCCCAAGATCCCAGATCATGACCCAAGCCGAAATCAGACACCAACTCTGTAAAATAGTTTAAAAAACAAAAATAATCCCACTGGATTTTGGGATATATAAAAAAAAATTCAGTCAGAGGAGTGTACGGCTCTTGATCTTGGGGTCATGAGTTCAAGGTCTACATTGGGTGTAGAGATGACTTAAATAAACTTAGGTGGAAAAAAGAATGTAAATTTGTTGTTGCAGGTCATTGAGTTTTACTGAAGTACAGATCAGTTCACTGAAGTTTTTTTTTTCTTTAAATGATATGTTTGCTTATTTTCTGGGGATAAAATGAAATCTTGTTATAAGCTATGTTGGGCTCTTCACTAGCAGGTTGTGCTTTAGAGTAAAAGTAAAAATACTTTGCAGGTATTTGATCTTGCTTTGGCTACATATTTTAAGTAGTTCAGGTGGTTTTGGTTAAACTTTCTAATAGGATTTAGCTTAAAATTTAACTTAATGTTTTGGGGGAAGCTTGGTTTTTTTTCACTTTTAAAGAGAACCTTCAGACCTTAGTGTGGAAGAAATGAATCACCAAGAACTGAGAAGCATCACAGAGTGATGCTCTTTATGGCTGTTACTGAATGGGCTTTGTCCCCAGATGCAGGCCTCATTAGGACGGATTAATGCTAAGCCCTCCGAGTTTACGCCCATCATTACCTCTGTGCTCTCCTTTCTCAGCAAATCTGATGCCTGTCACCCCTGAGCAAGCTCTGCATACTTCCAATATTCCAGTATTGTTGAACAGGACCTGAAGTTGCCCAACTGAACAAATATTTCTGATTTCAAATAATCTTTCATGGCTTCTTTTCCATAAAAGACATGACTTAATCATGTTGGTTTCTTGCCTAACTAAACATGGGCAAGTATTCCATCAGACATGGCTTTGTTTCTGTATGCTAGGAATTT
Source organism: Spilogale gracilis (assembly GCA_004023965.1). NCBI lineage: Eukaryota > Metazoa > Chordata > Mammalia > Carnivora > Mephitidae > Spilogale > Spilogale gracilis. The sequence goes on along the minus strand of PITA01020023.1, from coordinate 10,618 downwards.
TACTCTGACTTGCTGTTAATATTTGTTTAATAAGAGGGCCTATGCTCATATGCTTCCCTCTGCTGCTAGAGACAAAGCTTTGTAGTACATGATAGAGCCTTTCTACTTGCAAGAGCTATTTTCTACTGATTGGGTTTTCAGCTTGCTGTGTTGTTTCTTCCTGAGTTTAAGGGCATCTCTACCTTACAGTATAGAATTTTAACTTTACCATTGACTTCATACAAATGTTTTTTAACCCTGAATTTCCCCTGGCTTTATTTTTCCTTCATTGAAATTAAAAAAAAAAAAATCTTATGTCGATTGTCTTTTGTAAGTTGCTTCATCCTTTTGGTAAGTAGTTGTTAGTCATGCAGGTTTTTTGGCATCTAAAAGACCTTGGTGTATGAACTAGATTGATGGTTCTCTCCTTTTACAAAATGAAACTCTCAGTAAGCCTAATTAGTTTTAAAAATCAAATATACCTAAAAAATTGTCTGCACATGTGTAAGATTCATTGTTTGGTTTCTACCAAAAATTCATGAAAGCCTATGTGGATTTGTGTACCCGTTGAAGTAGTAATTCTGCAGCCTCTCTAGGATCCAATTCACTGATCTAGGATCAATGTTGGGAAATCCAGCGTTGCCGTGCCTCCTTCCTTCCATAGCAGGGGGACTCTAACAGAAACTCCTTTCCCACTGAGCCTAGTTTAAGCCTTAGAATCCTCCTTACACAGTGCTCCAAATAGTCACAACCAATTGTTTGCAGCTGGAATGCAAGAACAACATTATTTGTCTCCTTAGGGTAAATGATATTTTAAAAATGTATCCATTATAACCTATATAAATCTCTATTTGGCTCTTCTCCCTTGAGAGTATCTGCTGCCTTATTAACATACAGACTCTCCCACTGTGTGGAGAGAGCACATTTAGGGAGCATGTTGTATATCTGAGATGCACTTGTCCAGCTCATTCATCTGTTGTTCCCTTCCTACACCTGTGACCTCTCCAAGCTTGTTTCCTTCCTGGGGTATGGTTTCTGAATCTCTGAGAAAACGGTACATACCTGAGTCCGGTATTCTGCATGGATCTAAACTGTGCTTAGTTTCCTCTCCTTAACATTTGTTCAGTGAAGGTGAGATTACATGCTCACATTCTCTGGACATGAGACTTTAATTACAGTTGAACTAGCTTTTATTTATTTAGAATATTAAAGTATTACTGATGTACTTGTTGAAAGGCATGTGTGTGGAGGCTTCTAAGAATGAAGTGTCTGCCTTCCTAACTGTACCATTTGGCACTAACATGAAAAGCCAGTCAGTGTGATTAGTGGTGAGGGGATAGGCATAGAGTTTCTGCAGGGGAAGGGCTCTTCCAGGAGACCGCATGGGCAGAGGACATGCTGAGATGGGATGACAGCAAGTTCTCCTTGATTCTGGAAGCTGAAGTAGGTTAACTCCGAGCAAAGTGATGAGTGGAGAGTGTCCCCTAAGGTACTGAGGTATCAGGTTATCCTCACTATGAACTAAGAAATTGACCACTGGCCAACCTAAAGCAATAGGGAGCTATGAGGAGTTAGTTATAATTTTATTTTCAATTTTATTTTTTTTTAAAAGAATTTATTTGACAGAGGGAAATACAGCTAGAGAGGGAACACAAGCAGGGGGAGTGAGAGAGGGAGAAGCAGGCTTCCTATCAAGCAGGAGCCTGATGCCGAACTCGATCCTGGAATTCTGGGATCATGACCTGAGCCAAAGGCAGACACTTAATGACTAAGCCACCCAGATGTTGCTTTATTTTAAATTTTAATTGCTATTTTTAGTTTTTAAAAAATTTGAATATAGTAGGGGCTCCTGAGTGGCTCAGTTGGTTAAGCCACTGACTTCAGCTCAGGTCATGATCCTGGAGTCCTGGGATCAAGTCCCGCATCCAGTTCCCAGCTCCATGGGAGTCTGCTTCTTCCTCTGACCTTCTCCCCTGTCGTGCTCTCTCTCTCTCTCACTCTCTCTCTCAAATAAGTAAATAAAATATTTTTAAAAATTTGAATGTGGTTGACATATAATGTTAGTTTGAGGTATACATATTTTAAATAGAAGTGCTCATTGTAGGAAAAATAAATTAAAAAAAAAAAGTACCTGTCATGCTGTCATCCAGAGGTAACAATCATTGATTGTTGAGTGTTTTGTTGATCTGTGTATATTGGGTGAACTAGTTAAGTTTCTTTGGATTTTTGCTCCACAGTGGTTTTCCAGTTGTGGTAGCACCACTTACCAAATCAGCCGTTTCTTAAGCTGAGCCTTTGTCTTATCTGGGACTCTGAAAAGAAAATGCTGCCTTTTTTCATTTGAGGCTTAGCAAAGTGTTAGGATCTTTTTTTTTTTTTTTTTTAAGATTTATTTGAGAGAGTGTACGTTAGGGGGAAGGGGCAATGGAAGAGGGAGAGAGAGAGAATCCCAAGAGACTCCCTGCTAAGAGCTGAGCCCTGTGTGGGGCTTGATCCCTAGACTTTGAGATCATGACCTGAGCTGAAATCAAGATTGGTCAGAGGCTCAATCGACTGAACAACCATTCAATTTTTAGCTTTTTTTTCAGACGCTTCGCAATGAATATACTTGTTTCTTAAACTAAATGCATTTACCAGTAAGGGCTAGGAGTGGTGGTTAATGAACATTCATTTAGAAACAGTAATTAATGTTCCTTTGCCCCATGTAAGTTCTTACTCCTCTTGGTTTTATTCTACCTTTTATGTGTTACAGTTTATTCAAGAAGAGTATGTATTGGGCTTGTCTACAGACAACTGTTTTTATTTTATTTCTACGCACAGTGTCTATGTGTTGAAAATCATTTGGATGAAACATTTCTCAGTTACTTTGTGTTGGTTTGGTGATACTTGATAACTTTGGCCAGGGTCGGGGGTTGGTGGCAGAGGGAGAGAGAATCTTAAGCAGCTTGATCTTACAACCCTGAGATCATGACCTAAGCTGAAATCGAGTCGGAAACTTTACTGAGCCACCCAGGTGCCCCTCATGATACCAGATTCTTTTTTTTTTTTTAAAGATTTTATTTATGTATTTGACAGAGGGAACACAGGCAGGGGGAGCGAGAGAGGGAGGAGCAGGCTTCCTGCCGAGCAGGGAACCTGATATGGGGCTCGATCCCGGATCTCTGGGATCATGACCTGAGCCGAAGGCAGTCGCTTAACCAACTGAGCCACCCAGGCGCCCCATGATACCAGATTCTAAGGAAGCAGTTCCTTGGTCACTGTTAACACAGTTCTCAGTTTTGTGTTTTGTTTGGGGCTCAGTTATGAAGAAGGTAAAAAATGGACCTGCATGTGCCTCCAGTTATCAGTCAGAATGTCTGAGTGTCTCTAAAAGCCCACCACAGCGCTTGTACCCCCCCCCCTGACAAAGTGAGAGTGTTAGGAAGGGGGTGAAGCTATTTCAGTAGCAACAAAATTGAGGTTAAAGAAAGTCAAAGACCAAACCAATATGATTAGTTTTCTTTATAGAAGTGTGAGTCTTGTGCACTCTATAATCGTGACTTTGGGATCTGTGTGCTATATATAAAGCCCACGAGGAAGGAGGGAAAGGGATAAAGGTTAGTTGTATACTTAAAGATTCTGTGTTTAGGGGTGCCTGGATAGTTCAGTTGGTTGGGCGACTGCCTTTGGCTCAGATCATGATCCTGGAGTCCTGGATTTAAGTCAGGCTCCCTGCTTCCCCCCTCTCATTCTCTCCATCTCTCTCTCTCAAATAAGTACAATCTTGAGGAAAAAAAAAAGATTCTGTGGTTAGTTCTAGCTGGCATATGAGAGATTTCATTTGTGTACAAGAATGGGGATGTCATGGAGCGGTTCCTGCTAGCCACCTCTTTCAAGTAGCTCTACCTGGTGAAGGTAGAGTAATTTACCCCAATCTAGTGGAATTCTTTGCTTGCCTTTGGCGCAGTTGCTTTATTTGTATCCTTTATGTTTTGGTCAGTCAAAGGACAGGTCAGTGCTTAATCAGTTGGTATTTTGGTTTTGAACTGCTTTC